>RCUC01065838.1:0-10061 GCA_003697995.1 Taxidea taxus jeffersonii
TTTTTTTTTTTTCATTTAGAGAGTATGATGTCCTAATATTCCTATTATTAATACACAAGAATCTGATAAATTACTCAAGAATTGTATTCCATCTTCTTCTTTTGACTTCAATATTCAGCCTGGTCTCCACTCTAAGATGGTGTTTGGACACTCTAAGATGACGTTTCCTGGAAGGGAGTACAAAGACTTCACAGACACAATCCCAGCTGGCTTCCTCTCTCACAGGAGGCCAGCCAGATGCCCTGCACACTTTCTGCCCATCATCAGACAGAGTCCAAGTTCTAGAACTCACCTGCTTGGGTTCAAATCCTGACACTGCCACTATCATTGTGTACCTTTGGTTGGTTTACTCGTTAAGCTTCAATTTAATCTTTCCAAGATGAGGATGATAATCCTAGGTGCTTTTTAAGGATTATCATGAGGATTAAAGAACTGATGTGTGCAATTAGAACATTCAGCACTGAGACTGGCACACATGAAGTCATCAGCAATCACAGCTTCTTGTTGTTGTTGTTGTCAGTGCTGTTTTTAGGAGGGGGTTGCAGATAGAGAGGGAGAGAGATAGAGTCCCAAGTAAGCTCTCTGCCTAGCAGGGAGCCCAACACAGGCCAGACTCACAACTCTGAGATCATGACCTAAGCCGAAACCAAGAGCTGGATGCTCAACTGACTGAGCCCCCCAGGTACCCAGTAATCAAGTTTTTATTGCTACTCTCTCCAGCTTTCAGGGTCAGAAAACAGCCTGGAGCTCATCTCAGTCTTAGATGATAATGTGCTTCACATCAGCAGCAGCTGAGCTACTGTGAATACTGATGCTTCCAACTGCATGACCTCCCTCCTCTGCTTTTTCTCCTCTTTCCTTAAAGTCAAGACATCCCTGGGCTTGTGAACTAAGTCTAAGATTACTTGGACAGGAAAGATCATGAGAAGCTTGTGATGAGGATTAGAGTACAGCTTCAGACCACCTCAGCTTGTTATCCTTACATACAACGCTCATGCCCATGCCTTACTCGGGGTTTGTATAGCTGTATCATAGTCAGACTAGGCAAAAGTGAAAGAAAATGATATGCCAGGCTTCCAAAAGTTCGTCATAAAGGCCCCCATAGGTTTTAGATGTAGATAACTAGCTAAGCATTCGTAAATTCCAGTCAGTTAGAAAACTTACTACCTTTGGGAACAGTATCCCAGAGCCCAGTATTTGTAAAGCCATCTCCTCTATCTCACTCATACAAATTCTTAACTACTTTTCATATTTTTAAGTAGTCCAACAGATGATATTTTTAAATGACTGCTGAATTATAATATATCCCTTTTATATTGGGGATTAATATATTAATTGACTGGGGGTTAATTATTATATATATTAATTATATATAAATTATATAAATTAATTTAATTAATTAGTATATTACTATAAATTAATACAAATATTAAATATTTATATTAATATATAATTAATATGTTGGTATATATTAAATATATAAATAATATAAATGCTAAATTAATATAAATTAATATATAAATTGACTGGGGGTTAAGTTAAAGAGTCTAAGCTTATTTTAAGAATATATAATTGGAAAAAATGAAACAAGATGGGATCGGGAGGGAGACAAACCAAAAGAGACTCTTAATGTCATAAAACAAACTGAGGGGGGTGGGGGGGGAGAGGGGTTGGGAGAGGGTGGTGGGGTTACATTATATGTTTAAATAAAAAAGCTTAAAGAAAAAAAAAGAATATATAATTGATGAAAAATTCTTCTGGTACACCAAATTTAAAACAGAGGTTATTCAAAAGAAATGAAATCTTGCCATTTGCAATGACATGGATGCAACTAGAGGGTATTATGCTTAGCGAAATAAGTCAATCGGAGAAAGACAACTATCATATGATCTCCCTGATATGAGGAAGGGGAGATACAACGTGGAGGGTTTGGGGGATAGAAAAAGAATAAATGAAACAAGATGGGATCGGGAGGGAGACAAACCAAAAGAGACTCTTAATCTCACAAAACAAACTGAGGGTTGCCGGGAGGAGGGGGGTGGGGAGAGGGTGGAGGTGTTATGGACATTGGTGAGGGTATGTGCTATGGTGAGTGCTATGAAGTGTGTAAACCTGGTAATTCACAGACCTGTAACCTGGGGCTAACAATACATTATATGTTTATTAAAAAATTAAAAAATTATAAAAAAAATAAAACAGAGGTTAGAAGGTCTTCTAGCAAATCACACATCAGTTTCACTCTCAAGGCATCAGTTATGTTGTGTGATCTCATTACCAAACAACTCTAAGCTCAAAGGCAATTATAAGGGAGTACTATAGTAAATCTAGAATCTAAAGGCTGCACTTGGTGCCCTATGGACTTCTCTGCCAACATGGTTTTGTTCTGTATTCTAGATCAGAGAGTCATATATGGTGACTGGTACTAAATGCAATGTGTTTTCTTTTCAGTTTTGTACAATGTGCATGCAGTTTGCTATGGCTCTAAAAACAAAAACAGACATTTTCAGACATATCATCCTATAGCCATAAAACATCATTTTAATCAAAACCTTGCTTGTGTTACATGAAAAGGAAGTACACAAAACCATCCAGTGTGAAGGTTTGAGGGTGAGTTCTTTAATTTTGTTGAAGGAGGAATTGATTTTGCAGTTACAGAAAAAATTAAGGGATAGAACAATCCTGGTCAGAAAAAAAGCAAAACTATGGGTTTTGTTGAAACACATTCTACCATAATTGACTGTCAGCAGGAAAGTTCTGAAGGCACATTATAGGAAAAGAACTGGGAAAACACAGAGAAAAGTAATTCCGTAATTCTCTATTATGTTGTACTCAAAGATGAGGACTGGACACTCACAGCCTGGTGCTACCACAATTCTCTAAGAGGTTCATGGTCAAAGACACCAGCCAGCTAGTTCTCATGGCCTTGAACCAGAAGGTACATTGTCAAGTACTACAGGGCCACTGCTACTTCTTACAAAACGACAATTAATTAATTAATTAACCCAGACAAAGGTGATTTTGGAGAACTCAGATGTGGGCATGAAAACTGTTTCACTTTAGAAGAGCTGGCAGGTAGCTTACTTCTTATTTACATAGCACAATGGGATCAAAATAATGAACTTTCATAATCGCTGTTTCTCTGTAACATATTACTAACATCCTACATTATATCATGGAACACATTTACTAGATTGTCTATATTTTTATATTGAAAATAAAATCCAAACTATTAATAGGAAATGATCAGGGACGCCTGGGTGGCTCAGTGAGTTAAGGCCTCTGCCTTCGGCTAGGGTCATGATCTCAGGATCCTGGGATCGAGCCCCACATCGGGCTCTCTGCTTGCCGGGGAGCCTGCTTCCACCCCCGACCCCCACCTGCCTCTCTGCCTACTTGTGATCTCTGTCTGTCAAATAAATAAATAAAATCTTTTTAAAAAATAGGAAATGATCAGGGTATAAATACTGTATATCCTAAAATTGAATACTATTCTAAGTATTAACATTTTCATAACCATAGAGAGGCATGATGTTATAATACATTACATGAATCTTGAAGATCAAAACGTTTTAAAGATCAGCTCAAATACATCGTTTCAAAATTTATCATATCATTTAATTATGTTCATTGTTGTATAACTAGAGTTATTACAAGTAAATGAAATTCTCATAACCAGCACTTTACCTAATAAATCATGCAACATAGTTGGTCATTGAGCCTCTATGCAGTCAACATGGACCCAATAACCCTACTTCCTGAACAATGTCTGGGCATAGTAAGTGCTTAATATGATTTGGTTGTTAGGAAATTATAACAAGAAAGAAAATCTGGGGGCGCCTGGGTGGCTCAGACAGTTTAACGTCTGCCTTCAGCTCAGATTATGATCTCAGGGTCTGGGGATTGAGCCCCACATTGGGCTTCCAGCTCCGCAGGAAACCTGCTTCTCCCTCTCCCACTCCCCCTGCTTGTGTTCCCTCTCTTGCTGTGTCTCTCTCTGTCAATAAATAAGTAAAATCTTTTTTTAAAAAAAGAAAGAAAATCTGTAGTGGTTTACTTTATTGATCACTTTATTGCTTTTAGTTGTTCTCTGATGGATTAGAAGTCTATTAAATATCCCTAAATTTTGCACAACACAAATGCATGGTAAGTACAGCTATCAGGCCACCCTTGGCCATTCATTATTTTCATCCATTAAAATGATTTCAATCATGACAACATCCTGTGGGATTAGGACCTTAATAGGAAAGCAGTGGAGTTTTCAGCATTGGGCTTTTCATCAAAACAATATATTAAGAATGAAAAGTAAAGCTAGTGTGGAGAAAATGGACACAAAGGGTAAAGTGAGGAGGGGATGCTCCTCCCAGCAGTGTTCACATACCTCACACTAGTTTTCTTTCATCTTGCTTGGACATCCCCCACTGCAGGGGCATCGTTATCTAAAGATTGAGCCAATGCATGCTGACAACCTGTGTGTGGGTTGTCTAATTACAGTAACCTCAGATTTGACCATTGGGTAGCCAATTTTCTCTTTATAAAGGAAGGCCTACTAATGATTTGTATAACCATCATCATCATTATTAATACCTCAAAGGCGGCTCCACCCAGAAATGCTGGGAACTGGTGGGACGGGACATGGGTGGGGCCAGTGTGTACCTTTAAATACCTGTCATCACAGCACAGGATTCCCTCTCTGAAGGCAGCTCTAGTGTTTCAGCCTGTTCATTCTCTCCCTTGACCCTGTCATCTGCTATTTGCTCTACATTTAACTTCTGTTCACCTGTCTAGAAGATTCCAGCCAGCACCATGACTGATGATGAGCTGTCTGCCTTGGTGGTAGATAATGGGTCAGGGATGTGCAAGGCAGGTTTTGGTGGTGACGATGCCCCCCGGGCTGTGTTCCCCTCCATGGTAGGACGTCCCCGGCATCAGGGGGTCATGGTTGGCATGGGACAGAAGGACTGCTACGTGGGGGATGAGGCCCAGAGCAAGAGAGGCATCCTGACTCTTAAGTATCCAATTGAACATGGAGTGGTCACCAACTGGGACGACATGGAGAAGATCTGGCACCACACTTTCTATAACGAACTCCGTGTGGCACCAGATGAGCATCCTATCCTCCTCACCGAGGCTCCTCTCAACCCCAAGATCAACCGGGAAAAGATGACTCAGATCATGTTTGAGGCCTTCAATACACCGGCCATGTATGTGGCTATCCAGGCTGTGCTCTCCCTCTATGCCTCTGGGCGGACCACAGGCATTGTGATGGATTCTGGGGATGGGGTTACTCATACTGTGCCCATCTATGAAGGTTATGCTCTGCCTCATGCCATTCTACGCCTGGATCTGGCTGGCAGAGACCTGACTGACTATCTCATGAAGATTCTGACAGAACGAGGCTACAACTTCACCACCACAGCCGAGCGGGAGATTGTTCGTGATGTCAAAGAGAAGCTGTGCTATGTGGCCCTGGACTTTGAGCAAGAGATGGTCAGTGCTGCTGCATCCTCCTCACTTGAAAGGAGCTATGAGCTTCCTGATGGGCAAGTCATCACCATTGGTAATGAACGCTTCCGATGCCCTGAATCCATTTTCCAGCCTTCCTTCCTGGGCATTGAGTCGAGTGGGATCCATGAGACAACTTTCAACTCTATCATGAAGTGTGATGTGGATATTCGCAAGGATCTATATGCCAACATCGTGTTGTCTGGAGGCAGCACCATGTACCCTGGCATTGCTGACCGGATGCAGAAGGAAATCATAACCCTGGCACCTAGCACCATGAAAATCAAGATCATAGCTCCCCCAGAGAGGAAGTATTCCGTTTGGATTGGGGGATCCATTCTGGCCAGCCTGTCTACATTCCAGCAGATGTGGATCAGTAAGCAGGAATATGATGAGGCTGGTCCTCCCATAGTTCACAGAAAATGTTTCTGAATAGTTTTCCTGCTAATAGGTTTACATTTTTTTTTCCTTTTCTAGGTCATAGTGATGGTACTGCTTTTATCCACTTTCCATTGAGTCTAGGTAAATACTGTGCTCTTGCTAGTGTAGAACCAGCAAACTGATCTCCATTTGAGTACTGTGGGCTTCTGCCCAGCTAACCACATCCTCACCTTTATCAACTTAAGGAGAATTCTGACACTATATTCTATTTTCTTCACCTATAGAATTCAAAGATATGTTGTCCTGCTTAAATGAAAATTAGTGACGAGGAGTAAAATCAGAAGAAACATCCTTTCAGAATGGATAACTAGCATTTCTAAGCTTTATAAACTTGTTCATGCTTTAAATATTTAACAATAGTCCATGTAACCCTATAAAAATGTGTATGTTAGCAAATATGTCTTATTAGTTAGTATTTTTTGTTTTGTTTTTCTCCTTTGTATAGAGATAATGAATTACATGTGTCAATAATGTCCATATATATATATATAAGTACCTGAGAAATAAAATATTATATCTTAAAAGGCAATGATAAATTGGCTGTCTAAACAGCTAATGGAAATTTTTTAACTCCCCAACAGTCACTGTTTTAGTGGCTACATATTTTAATTGTTTCCCTTATTAAATAAGCATAATGAAACCGTCAATATTCCATTAACGTTGTTTATAAATCAACTAAAGTTTTAGCTCAGCGTGAAGTTCTGCTAGTGAAACACATATTTTAATGCCTAATTTATTGAATTTCATTCTATTTGTAAAACAGCAAAACTACAGATAATGCCTAGCTTTTAAAATAGAAATGTTGGGGTACCTGGGTGGCTCAGTCAGGTAAGCATCCAACTCTTGATATTGGCTCAGGTCATGAACTCAGTCATGAGGGACTCAGTCATGAGAGTCCCGCAACAAGTCTTCTGGAGAATCTCTCTCTCCATCTCCCTGTGCTCCTCCCTCACTCACACACATGTGTACTTTCTCTCTCACTTTCTAAATAAATAAAATCTTTAAAATAAATAAATAGAAATGTAATATCAAATTAATGTCATCATGCTACTGTTTGATAAAGAAAATTTTATTTCCATTTCTTAACGTAACACACCTTGAGTAATTTCTGTAGTCCATAATTTGGGTATTTCCCTAATCAAGGATTTCACTATGGGAAAGCATAGTTATAGCTTCTTACCAAATTATAAATTCTAACACCAGCATAGAAATTCTGATTTTATTCTGAGAAGATTAGAATAATTCTGCTTTATTATACCCAGTAACTAGAAATGCAGAGTGTCTCTAAAACACTGACATCTTGGAAAATACTAGTGTATCTTCCTATAATTTCTAAAAATTTTTAATGAACCCAATGGTGATTTTCAACAAATTTTAAAGGCCAGTATGTTTATTTCAATCTATTCTGTGATTTCTGATTATCTGAATAACAGACTTATTTATATCTTTCAGGGTTTTTTTCTGAAAAATTAAAATATATTTGGGCAGTGCTTACTAAGGCATCATCACATTCTCAGGAAAGAGTAATTTCTTTTTTTCCTTTTAGATGGGAAGCTTATACTTGTATTTTAAAAGTCTAAGTTGGAATCTGTAAGAATTTTTTGCTTTTGACAAAACTTTTGAAAGAATTTACTTGTTCCGTATTTCCTTATTCTGACAACAAAATTTTTTAAAATGCTTTTAACTAAAATTAATCTCCAAAGGCACCTTATTTTATAAAACTTGGATTTTCTTTTCTTCTTCAATTAATTTTAAATAAATTAAAATTTCTTCATATTTACATGTCCTGTTATTTCCCCTCAATTCTTCCTAAAGAAATGTAGAACAAACCAGAGAGGATCACTTTTTTTTTTTAAGATTTTATTTATTTATTTGACAGAGATCACACAAGTAGGCAGAGAGGCAGGCAGAGAGGGGAGGGGAGAAGCAGGCTCCCTGCTGAGCAGAGAGCCCCATGCGGGACTCGATCTCAGCACCCTGGGATCATGACCTGAGCCGAAGGCAGCGGCTTAACCCACTGAGCCACCCAGGTGTCCCAGAGAGGATCACTTTTTATATGTGTGACCTATTCATCTGTATGTTATAATTTTGCACCTGGTACTTTTGACCATGTTAACATTAAAAGGCAATTAAAAAAAAGATGACTAGTCAGATAAGGTTATAAATCCCTCATAATCTCAATTAAAAAGTTGGGTTTTGGTGGATGAACTAGTCTTCAGGTAATTAGTAGGCAGAGGTAATAACAATAATAGTATATATC
Source organism: Taxidea taxus jeffersonii (assembly GCA_003697995.1). NCBI lineage: Eukaryota > Metazoa > Chordata > Mammalia > Carnivora > Mustelidae > Taxidea > Taxidea taxus. The sequence continues at coordinate 8,204 of RCUC01065838.1, forward strand.
ATAATATTTATACAGTGCAACACTTTACATTTGCAAAGTCGTTCTCACAAACACTCTGACCTACATTCCCAATTCCAGAAAAAACACACCTCAGCACACATAGAAAATTTATGGAACAGGTAAAGTGAACTTCCAAGAGAGAACTATTGAACCCTGAACCACCAGATGAAAATACAAATTCTATAATGCAAACAAAAATTTAAACCTAGGGTCTTTGGATATTCTCCTGTTTATCAACATTGACTGGCTAATGGATGAATTTAATGAAGCCACATTCCATCTCACAACTTCATACGATAGAGTCAATGCCATCTATTTAGGTAATAAACTGACTTGTTTTCCACCAGCAGTTCACCAGATGGGACAACATGGAGGTAATCTTCACAAATGAATTTCACACCATTGTGATCCCCACTCTCCCTCCATGAGCCACTCTGAAGAGCAGTCTAGGGCTGGAGTTGCACCACAATCCCCACCTCCCACAAAAGGAGGTGGGGATTGTGGCGCATTACTTCCTAGTCATAGGCAACATTTTCCTGAAAGTATATATGATCCAAAGTCAATATCAACACTACTCTTCCTTAACTTTCAGATGTGCTTATTTTCCAGTAGTGGAGTAAAGCCATGCTAGGATACAGGATGAGCCTTACATTCACAATTCTGAGAATTTACAGAAGGGGCTAGACATGAGTATTACATGTTTCAGATAATCAAAGAATAATTCTTTGAGTTGAGGGGAGGGCATTACCACATTTATTCACTCATTTTGTAACTATAAATTCAACATCATATGCCATACTTTACATACTTCACTTGAAACATGTTTCAAGAACCTTGGGCAATTAACAATTCAGTAGTGGAAAATCATATAGTCTCAGGGTGGCTCCTAGTCTAAACTCATTCCAAGGTACTAAGTACTATGATAATTTAAATAAGGACAGTTCAAGCCAGGTGATCAAAGAATGGTTCACCAAGTAGAAGGAGTCACTGAGTTAAGTCTTAAAGCACATCTGAGTTGTACTGAACATAAACACTCGTCTTAGGTGGCTTTGACCATTATGATCACTGGCTGGTAGGTGATTAATTTTTATCTTGAATTTTCCATTGGATTGTGCCAGAAACAATAAAGTACATATCTTTAAGGCTCAATTCAAGTGTCACCTCTTCTACAGAGCCTTTTCTAGTCCTCCCTCTCTCTTTTGCCTGCAGAAGAAGAAGGAAAAGAAGGAGGAGGCAGAGGAAGAGAAGAAGGAGGAGGAAGGGAGGGAGTAAGAAAGGAAGGAAGAGAGAGAGAGAAGAAAATTGACAAGCGCTCCTTTGCGCTCCCACTGTATCATTTTCATGCATTGGCATCGCCCCTATAACATGTATCCACACTCTCCCATGCTTATCTGTCAATAAACCCCTGGAGGATAGAGACAGGGACAGTATTTATCCACCCCTTAAGCTTCTAGGATTTTCCTAGTACCCAGAATAGTAGTAACTCAATAAATATGGTTGGAATGAATATACTAGTGAATTCATGGATTTGGATGTACATCGTTAACGACACATGATTCTACCTTATCTATTTCTTACCACCCTAGCCTCAGGTCTTTGCTAGTGTCTGCCACTTTTATTGGTGTTGTCTTTCCTGTGAGGCATGTTTTCTCTTTATCCTTTCTTTCTCTTCTCTTTTTCCTTTCCCATCCACTTCTCCAATGCTTCTCATTATGGAGATCAGTATTTTTACATTTTTTTGCTTGTCAATAAAAGTTTCCCATTCTTCTAATTGGTCAAAGCATTAGTTAACCTTATCTTTTGGAGTGTGTGCTAGATATATAGCTGCTGATATTTTAGCCCAAAAAAAAAAAAAAAA
>RCUC01065853.1:0-10054 GCA_003697995.1 Taxidea taxus jeffersonii
GCGTCTGAGGCCTGTGTGGCTGCTCTTCTGGGCAACAAGGTGAGCTGCCTGCCCATCTGTGTATCCATAGGGCAGGAAGTCCAGCTCCCCGAGGATGGTCCCAGTGTGCAGGAAGATGGGGTGCCCCCCCAGAGGGCTTGCAGATAGTGCTGGGGTGGCAGGCCTAGAACAAGGGGGACAGAGTGGGTACCCCTTCCCCAGGTCAGGTCTAAGACCAGTGTTTCCAGCCTTAGGCAGAGCTGGGAGCACAGGCATGTTTGTACCTGGAAAGCCAGGGCCATTGGGGTGGAAGATTCCTGGGCCTGTGGGTCCCTAACAGCTGACATGCTGTTTTCTCTTAAAGGTGGACCCTCTCTCAGAAGAGGGCTGGAAACAGAAACCCAACCTCAACGCCGTCCGCTCTTTGGAAGCCGTGATCCGGGTGCACAGTGAGTACGGAGAAAGTGTACCCACTGACCCCAGAACCTCAGGGGTCTCCTGCCCTCAGTAACCTGGGCCCCATGACTCCCAGTGCCTGCCAGGCAAGGGGCTCTCTTGCTGTGCTGGAGTGGGCTTCCTATGAATGACCCCAATAATAACGGTGGGACTGCCTCCCTTCCCGTGAATGGGTGCTCTCAGAGCCCTCCATGGATCCAGTGGGGACTGCATGCCTTCTCAAGGCAGGACAGGCCTTCCATCCCCAGCCATAGTCCTAGGTCAGGGCCAGGCCAGTAGCAATAGGCCTTTTGCCAAAAGCGCTGGTCTTCCTTGACCCTCAGTCCTGTCCACAGCAATCTTGGGAACTCTGCCTACTTTGGGGGCTGGTCTTAGAATAACCCCATATTTGGGGGTGCTTGGGTGGCTCAGAGGCTTAAGCATCCAACTCTTGATTTTGGCTGAGGTTTTTGATCCTCAGGGTTATGAGTTCAGGTGCTACATTGGACTCCACACCTGCTGTGGAGCCTACTTTAAAAAAAAAAGAAGAACGTTTGGAAAACAGCTTAAATTTTCACTTGCAACTTAGCATCTATGGAACATTTTATGTGAAGACCTGGGTTCAATGCTAGGGATACAAAAATGAATAAAGTAGGTTTGCCCACAACCAGGGCTAGTAGTTCTACTGTGTAGAACAGTAAAGATGGTGCTGGTACTTCGTACAGAGTCTTCATGCTGGGCCAGTCTCTGGGCTGGGCATGTGCTGTGGACATTATCTCTTACAACAGCAGGCAGGATGCTCATGTCCATGGCTTACTGGGGGCAGTGGAAGCCCAGGCAGTAGGTGACCTGCTGATGGCCACCCAGAGCATCTGTGGTGGTGGTCAGCTCTCTGTGTTGTGACCTTCCCCCCTCCCATGCCCCATCCCGTGTGCTGCATGGAGGTACAGATCCTATCTAGGGAAGAATGGGCCCTACTGGTGGTCTTCAGAACCGCACGCTATGGGAAGGGGTCTGGGGTGGGGGAATGCAGGGGCACCTGCTAGGGTCCCCTAGTGGCCACAGTGAATCCGCTCCCCTCACCCTGGCAGGCTGCAGGCCTGTGGGGGGTGGGGGGGCATGACGGTGAGGGAACTGAGGGTAGAGGCAGATGAGAGCACTGATCCCTGACTGAGGAGGCACCCACTCCTGTCTGCTGTTGGGCCCTTGGCCTGAGAGGTCCAGCCTTATATCAGTTCAGGACACGCGGCATGGCTAGGGGGACACATCTGTTTCCCCAACCCTTTCTGACTCTGCTTCTTACCACAGGTAAATACTGGGGCTGCATGCAGCGCCTGGCTTCCTGTCCGGACTCCTGGGCACCCAGGGTGCCAGGGGCCGACACAGAAGAGGTGGAGGCAGTGACCGCGCTGGCATCCCTCTCCGTGGGCATCCTGGCTGAAGAGCGGTAATGCCTGGCCCCTGGCCCGCAGCCTCTCCACCCCTCGAACCCTCCTGGCTCGAGGACCCCAGCACCCAGCACAGTCACCCCAGCCTTCTTAGGCTTCTCAGCAAGCTGGGCTGAGGCCCTCTGGCAGCCCTACCCTTGTCTCTCTCCACAGGCCCCCAGAGCAGCTCGTGGAGGAGGAAGAACCAATGAATCTCTGAAGCTCCAGAAGAATGGGCCTGATGCCCACCCTGCCCTTCGGACCTGGTTCCTGTCTAACCTCTGGCAACCGTACCCATTCCCGGGGTCTTCAGACAGCCTTCGGGCAGGTAGTTGGGGCCAGAGAACAGCCCCTTGCGGTCACCCCAAGGAGCCTGACAAGGGCCCTGGGTCTAGGATAGGGACCAGAGAGGAGGCAGGCTGGGCAGCCAGCCAGGCCTCAGTAGCACTCTTTCAAAAACAGAGTCTACCCCTTTGGAGTCCAGGCCCCTGGCTGGGCCCCCATTCCTCAGGACTGCACAGAGGAGGACTAGCTCAGTCGGGCTCACCGATAACCACTATTCTTGGCTCTGTAGACCCTGGGCTTTGCACACAGCCTCAGGCTCCACATAGAAATGTGAACTTGGCCTCAGCCAGGGTGGTCCTTCCTAGGCTCTGAGGGCTGGGCTGGAGTGGGGGAGGGGGGACGGGTAGGAGGAGCCAGGGGGTCTGCTATCCCTGAGTGTGGGGGCGTCCTTCTTGCCTGCTTCCTCAGATGACTCTGGAAGCTTCCTCTCCCCACACCCCCCAACCCTGCCCCACCAATGGGCAAGGAGACAAAGCTCCTTCCGAGAGAGCAGTCACCGGCAGGCCTCCCATCTGGTCCCTGCCCCCGCCAGAGGCCACCCTACGTCAACATCTCAGTGCCCTGGTGGAGCAGACAGGTGCTCTGGGAGTTCCATGCTTCCTGAGCCAATGGTGCCAAACTCTTCATCTCCCCTCAGTGGCACAGTGTGGTCGCCAGGGGCTCCTGGGTCACTGCCCCCCTCCATGAGCCTTCTCTCTTTCTGGGGTCTCCCTCACTCAGCTCTGACTCCTGCCCTACATAGGACTAGCTTGGCTGAGGGGAAAGGGGGTGGGAGAGTGGATACAAGACATGGGGGAGGGGAGGCTGCCCTGGCAAAGTCTTCAAGGCTTCTGGGGTTCAGGCCTGGGGCCAAGAAGGAAAGTGTTTGTGTGTGTGAGTGAGAGAAAGAGGGAGAGTAAGAGTATGTATGTGAGAGAGTACGTGTGTGTGTGTGTGTGTGTGTGTGTGTGTGTGTGTGTGTGTCTTCCCCAGGACCACCATACCCTGTGTACGTATGCATGTTTTTGTAAAAAAGAGAAAAAAAAAAATTTGAAAAAAAATCTGAACAATAAATGTTTTATTTGCTTTAACGGTGCCTGTGGAGGGGCCTCTGGGGATGAGGAGTGTAATGTGGGTGTAGGGCTGCGTGGGGGCGAGCAGCGGGCGTTCAGCCATACAGCACAGCGTGCATCCCATTTGATGTGGGAAAGGGACCAGGCTGGGCTGTGGGCCAGCCCCCCTCCAGCTCCTTGCCCTCCTGTGGGCAGTGCCCTTGCAGGAAGAATCCATTCTGAGCACACCCCGGCTGGCCCCTGCTTGCCCCCACTCGGGGTCGTAAAGAGGCAGCAGCTTTGGGCTGTGTCCAGAGACAGAAGGCCCACTGAGAGGGCGGGGGTATAGAGACACAGCCCCAGAAGGCCTCCCCAGAGAGCGGTGAATCAGACCTCCTCCCTGGGTTCAAGTCCCAGCTGGGAGCTCAGGTAAGTCACGTCACCTCCTGGGGCCTCTGTTTATCAGTTAAAGGCTCCAGAAATAGACACTGTTTATGGTCCCTTCCCGCTCGAATGCACCATGACTCCTTAACAGGTAGTGAGCCCATGGGAGACCATGCGCGAGGCAGCAGGCTGGGACAAGCTCATCCAGTCACCAGAGAGGAAAGTGCCAGGCTGCCAGCGCCGGTCTTTCTAGTTCCGAGCCGGTAGGAGTAGTAGCCTCATCACTTCAGACCTGGCCCCAAGCCCTCAGCTGGCGAGAGCATGAAGGGAAGCAGGTTCGCCCCCTTCCCATCTGTCCTGGCCTCTTGGGGGACACACTAAATGTCACCAGTGGTGCTGTGCTGAGGCTGTGGCTCTGAGCACTCTTACTCTGACGGGCACGGCCTAAGAGGCTGCTGGGCTCTCGTATGCCAAGAGCGGCTAGAGGGAGAGGGCCTCCAGCCCGTCAGTGATTCCCCCCTCTGCCTTCCAGGACACAAGGTGAGCTAAGGAGACAGTCTCCTGAGATACCCCGAGACTGGCCACCACCACCCTTCTCGCTGGCCACTCCCACAGCACCCGCCCCACCCCCCCAACTCCCCAAAAGAGTCCTCCACCACAAGAAACCACCACAGGCTGTTGGGTACAAATGGCCGCCGTATTTCTGCTAAAGTGACAGTGACACAGATAAGGCAAAAGAGCTGAAGGGCAGGACATATCGGGGGGAAAAGGGCAGACCGTGCAAAATGGCAACCTAACATAAAAAGGTGTATGTAACAATAGTTCCTTCCCTCCTGAGTTAGTGAGCCCTTGTGCCCGTGTATAGGCAGAAAAGCAGATTTTGTCCTTCAGAAGGGAGATTTTCAAAGACAAGAGCTCTAGGCAAAGGGCAGTGAGCCGGGGAGTAGAGGGCTGTCTCGTGGCCAGGGGTGACACATGTGAGAAGTGATGGAAATACAGGGCTGTGGGTACATGGGCACAGATCTGCGGGGCTCCCTCTAGCCTGCGCCATGCTGCCTGCCCTTCCCCAGAGCCCTTCTGGGGGCAGGGCACCTTCCCCAGACACCTAGTCTGGCCTTGTTCAGGGAGTCCTGCTTCGGGGTGTGTGGTGTGGTGAAGGAGATGACTGGCTCCAGCACACTCATGGGACACTGGCCCTGGGCCGGGAGAGGGACATTCAACTCTCCACTCAGGTCTCCAGGCCTTAGGAAAAGAGCCAAGTGTTGCCATCCTTGGGACTGAGAGGTTAAGCTACCTGACTCTCATAGGACAACAGGATGAGGGGCTGGGGTTGGGGAGGCTCCCGTAGAGACCCCTTACTTGACCTGACTCCCAGGTTCTCAGCCCAGCCTGAGGGAGAGTGCCCCCAGGCAGAGGTCAAGGCTCACTGCCCTACCCCTCGACTCACTGCCCTGGCCCTGCTTACGAAGATTCCTCACTGAGTGCTAAGAAAATAGATCCATCTGAAAGGTCTAAAGCTGCCCTCCAGCCAGGCCAATGAGGAGCAACATGGCAGGAAGGACCCCTTTCCACCACACCCAGGTGTCCCGCAAAGGGGACAGGACAGCTTCCTAGGAGACCACAGTCCTCTTGCAGTGTTTCTTCTGCCGCAGATCCAGGGTTTCCAGGGGGTGCGGCAGGCCTGCCCAGTGTCTCAGAGGCTGAGTCCAGGTCCTCAGGACCCCCAGGGTATAGAAGCCTCACTCCGTGGGTCAGAAATCGCTGAGGATGCTGATGTCGGCAAAGTCAGCCCGGTAGCGGTGGGCGTAAAGGCTGAGCAGGAAGGCCCACTTGAAGGAAATGAAGCTCCAGACACAGGAGAGGTAGTAGCTGTTGGGGTCCGTGAGGCCTGCAGGGGAGAGGAACCCCACGGTGACTTGAGAGGGCTTTGCCCTGGACCCCAGCCACCATGCCACAAGCCCAGGGCCACCCCTCCCCACCAGGAGAGGTGTAATGTGTAAGCACTTCTAGAGCATTTGGGGTTTGCAGGCAGGAGGCCGTGGGGCTGAGGGAAGGTCAGAGTTGGCCAATCCCGGCTCTTTATCACCTACTCTGCCCTTCTACATTGACCCTGGACCACTTGCACCCTGCTGGAAGCTTTAGACTCCTTAGGGGCAGGAAGGGCCTTTGCTTACTTGCTGGCCACAGCCACCAGGGGGCGCTCCCATCCCAGAGCTGGGCAGGAGGACCAACCGGAGAGCTAGTAAAAACACTGCCTGCTGCCGACCTGCAGAGCCCACCCAGCTCAACACCTCCCATGCATTTCAGTGAACCCTTCCAACCCGAGGTGGGGTGGTCTAGGTACTGCTTTCCCCTCACTGAGAAAACCCAGGCACGGGCAGGTTAAGTGGGCTGCCCAAGCTCCCTGGACGTAAGCTTTGGAACCAGGACCAGAATCCTCCTAAGTACCCCGTGGGCCCTCCCACGCCCTTCCCTCCCTGACCGCCCTCACTCTGGTGTCGGGTGACAGCCAGCACAAGGAAGGTGCAGAAGGTGGCAACGGACACTGCCGAGAAGAGGACGCCCACGAAGAAGAAGCCACGCAGTCCCTTGAGCCAGGTCCTCCAGTAATCCTGCATGTACATCACGTGCGTCACCAGCACCCACAGCGCCAGCACACCTGCGGGGACAGACCCTTCAGCTGAGGGAGCCGCCCTTCCCCTGCCTCCTCACCAGGCCTCCAGCCAGGGGACCCCAGGGACCTCCCAGGACCCTTTGGCCACAAAGGCCAGTGGTGTTTGCATAGTAATACTAAGGTAATGTTGGCCTTCCACTTTCTGACCCCAGAGTGGAATGTTCTGGAGGCTACAAGGCCTCTGGCATCACCACCTTGAATGCAAAAGTAGATAAGAGAATCTACAGTCTTCTGTTAAGCCAGATGTTAAAGTGATTTGCTAAGATAGGAAACCATGCCATTCTTTCCCCTCATTTTTTGTTATAAAAAAACAGGACTATTTCTTACAGAAATATGTTATTTATGTTAATGCAATGTTATTTTTCATATTACTTTAAAATGCTTGTAATGAGCACCAGGTATTATAGAAGACTGATGACTCACAGACCTCTAACCCTGAAATAAATAATACATTATATGTTAATTAATTAAATTTAAATTTAAAAAATAAATTAAAAAAAATTTTTAAAACGTTATGAAACAAGCAGAAAAATTAGGACACAGGATATTTGATGACAATAAACAACAACTGAAATGTTTAGATTAAAACAATAAAACACTTGTAAATGTGTCCTAATTTCTGGTATGGTATGCATCAAGAGATATAACCCACAAACAATATTTCTTTGGGGTGTCACTACTTTTCAAGCATGTGAAGAGTTCCGGACATCAGAAGGTTTGGGAATCACTGCAGTCGGGTCTGCTTTCCGGAACCTGCTACCACCTATCGAGGGCCCCCCACCCCCACCCTTCCGAGGCCTGTGGCTGGGCTTGAGGCCTGTGGGGCCCTTTCAGAACTCTGTGGATTGCTCCTGCACAGTGAAGAGGCCCAGCAGTGAGACCCCCAAGGCCACCCAGCACTCAAGTGGCCCTCTTGCTCTTGACCATGTCACTCCCTCTGGTTTGCTGAGAACAGGCCAGATGCCCCCAGCCTCCTCAGGGCCTGCCCTCTGGGCCTGGCCGGGCACTTCCCCAGATGCCAGCTGCTGCTCAGCAGATACAATGAGTGCCCTCAGTGCCAGGCCGTGCCTGCTGGTGCAGCCCCAGGAGTGGGACAACTATCAGTCGCACTGGTAAGGGCCCACAGCAGGGCCACAGGTCCCTGTGAGGAAGGAATGAGGAAAGAGGCAGAGCCACCAGGAGACATTTCCAGCGGGCAGCCAGCTGCACACCCTATAGGCAGAAGAGCAACTGGGTGTCAGAAGGGCGGGCATCTGGTTGGGGAAAGTGGTTCTCTTGAGCAAGGGCAAGAAGGACGGGAAGTGGATAGGAGATGGGGGCAGGAGCATGCTGTGACTGGGTCCGTGATATTTTATTTCTTAGACTGAGTGCTAAGTATAAGGGAGTTCATGAAATCATCTAGCCTTTTTATATGCCCAAGATATTTCTCTCTCTCTCTCTTTTTGAAGTTAGGAGGGAAAAGAGGCTGGCGGGGGCGGAGGGCATGGTCACAGAACTAGGCTCTGGTTATCAGCTCGGCAGCTGTCACAATTCGGGCAGCCTGGCGCGGGACACAAAGCCACGGGACTGTGAGCCAGGAAGTTTGGGGTCTGGCACTGCTGTGCTGCTCGTGACCTCTCAGAGCCTTGGTGTTTCCCCATCTAGAAAATGGATGAGCCCAAAGGTCCTGTCAGCTGGAAACTCAGCCACTCCCACCCTAGTGAGGGCTCAGCCCTGTAAGCCGCCCAACCCTCACCTCCTGTCCCACCTGTTTGACCCACATTCTCCCGGCTCTACCCCTCCTTCTGTGGAGGGTCTGGAGCCTGCAACATGGGTCCCGCCACTCCTGAGATCAGGGTGAACTGGGACAAGTGTCTTTCCATCCCCACCCAGACAGGTAGCTGGAGCAGGCTGGAGGTGGGCAGAATTATGATCTCCCAGCTTTTCTGCTTACACCTTACACGATCTAGAGCAGGTGCCCAGAAGCATTTCCCAGACCTCTCACGTGCATCCTAAGTGTTCATCTGGGGATGGTGTGTGAGTCCTTAAAGGGCCCCAGGAAGAAGGCATGTTGTTCCTGAGTGCATCCCAGGACAGTCAGATGGCATCTGTCTGGGACAGCGCCACCTGCCCTCTGTCTGCTCAGTACTCCACGGAGGGCCTGGAGTGGCATGGAGGGGCTGGACAGGATGAGCTCGGAGATCCTCCACCACCCAAAGATACTGGAGCCAGCTTAGGAGAAAAATAAGGAGGGCAGAGTAATTCCTCCGTGACTCAGCAATTTCTGGGTTGGGAAATGCTGAAATGTGGGCCTGTGGAAATGCCATGTGTTGGTCCACTGGCTGGCTGCAGGAGTGCCCCCAGACAACACCCCCACCCTGCCATACACCCACATGCTAAAAAAGGCTAGGAAAAGGAAGATGGCCATTTTGGGTGTCCTGTGTACTAGTTCTTTGTTAATAAGCAGGCCCAACCTTAACCACCTCTCACTTCCCCTGTGCATAGGCCTTGCCTCCAGATAAACACAAGCCACATCTGGAAGCAGGTCCATTCTTACACACCCGGCTCCCACCGCTGTCTCTGGACCAGGGAGCTCCCCCAAGGTGGGCAGTGGGGGAGCAGGACCCCCGATTGGTCCCCTCCCACACCTCAGGCAGGAAGCAACTGTCTCTCAGCTTTACTCTCTTCCTGAGGACACTCTGGGCAGGATGGTCAGTTCCCCAGGCCCATCCAGCTGCACGCTCACCCTCACCCCCCACCCCACCACACCATTTCAATGAGCAGAGCCCTTGCTCCACTGGGGGCTTGCAGCTGGCAGACCAAGGGCAAGGAAGGGTCGGAGCTGGCCAGTGAGAGTACCACCAGGGGCTGGGATGGAGATGAGGAGCTGGGAGGAGGACACAGGGGCTCACAGAGAAACTCAGACAGGTGGGACCCCAGGGCCAGGGCCCCAGTCTGTTCATGCACCTCTGCCCTCTACACCAGCCTGGGGAAAAGCCAGGCCCCAAGCCCCAGGGCTCCTCATACTCCCAGCTCATGTGGGAAGAATACAAAGCCATTTAGACTCCTGGGGCAACTTTTTCTAATTCTTTCCCCTTTCCTTGGTCTACTAGACCTGGAACAAGAGTCTTTGTTTCCCCAGGATTCCCAGGGCAAAACCATTTTCTCTGCAACTGCCTTTCCTCTAAGCCACTTCTTGCTAGACACTCACCAGAATGGGAGACAGTGCATCTCCGCCCATGGTCCCTGGGGCCCCAGGGCTGACACTCCCTTAGAAATCAGCACCCTCCATCAGCCTGATATGCAGGGGAGAAGGAGCCTGCTGGGGCTGCCCTCTGGTGACTCAGCAGTTTCTGGGCTAGAAAATGCTGAGTCAAAAGTGGGGTGCTCACAAGTCAGTAAATCTGCTGATGCTTCACCCCCAAAAGAGGAAGGAGGCTGACTGGTTACAGACTTTATCAGAACGCACTAGAGGTGGGGAGGGCTGGTGGCTCTGACCTGGCCAGCCCTCCGCTTGCCCGAGGACCCACCACTGCCAGGCAGCATTGCTCATCCCTTGCCACCTCCCTGTCGTCCACAAACCCAGACTGCCTGGGAAGCGCCAGGCCCTGCTCCAGCTGCTGCTGGCCATGCTTCTCTCCCTGCAGGCAGCTGCACAGCTGGCCTGCCTCAGAGGCTGAGGGAAGCCTTCAGGGAGGGAGAGAGGGCAGGGTTTAGGTCAGAGGGAAAGCCCACACTCCCTGGAGCCCAAGTTACAGGGCCTCTTCCACAGCCTCCTGAGAGGCAGCTGTGGGATGACC
>RCUC01065854.1:0-67242 GCA_003697995.1 Taxidea taxus jeffersonii
TTTTTTTTTTTTTGAAAAATACATTTTGTAAGGAAAAAGGCATAATGGAATAAACAACAGTTCTTCCCAAAAAAGGAGTTTGTAATTTTATGTTGACATAACAGAAATTTAATTTTTCTATATTTGAATTCAGAAAATTTTAATAAATAAAAAAGTTTAAATTCTATACTAAAAGGCAATGTAAGGAATAGGAGAAGATGTTTGCAAATGATTTATTTGAAAAAAGGGTTAGTATACAAAATATATGAAGAACTTATGAAACTCAACACCCAAAAAACAAATAATCCAATTAAAAAGTGGGCAGAAGACATTATAGCTTTTTCCAAAGAAGACATACAGATGGCCAATAGACACATGGAAAGATGCTCAACATCACTCATCATCAGGTAAATGCAAACCAAAATTACAATGAGATGTCACCTCATACCTATCAAAATGGCTAAAATCAACAATACAGGAAACAACAGGTGTTAGCAAGGATGTAGAGAGAAAGGAACCTTCTTGCACTGTTGGTGGGAATACAGACTCGTGTGGTCACAGCAGAAAACAGTATGGAGTTCCCTTGAAAAGTTAAAAATAGAACTACCCTATGATCCAGCAATTGCACTCTAGGTCTTTACCCAGAGAATACAAAAATACCAATTCAAAGGAATATATGCACCTGATGTTTATAGTAGCATTATCCACAAGAGCCAAATTATGGAAGCAGCCTAAGTGTCCATCAACTGATGGATGGATAAAGAAGATGTAGTATGTATACACACACACACACACACACACAGAGGAATATAACTCAGCCATAAAAAAGACTGAAATCTTGCCATTTGCAATGACATGGATGAATCCAGAGCATTATGCTAAGCAAAATACATCATTTAGAGAAAAACAAACACCATATGCTTTTACTTACATGTGGAATTTAAGAAACAAAAAAATGAACAATGGGGAAAAGAGAGAGAGAGAGAGAAAGAGAGGGGAAAAGAGGCAAACCAAGAAACAGACTCTTAAATACAGAGAAGAAACTGATGGTTATGAGAGGTTAGTGGGGTGGGGGGAAAGTGTGAAATAGGTCATGCGGATCAAGGAGCGCACTGGTAATGAACACCAGGTGTTGGACGGAAGTGTTGAATCACTATATTGTACCCCTGAAACTAATACAACACTGTATGTTAACTAGAATACAAATAAAAACTTTTTAAAAATTCATTTTGTATGTAACTGTTTCCTCGAAATATGTCTGTCAAAACAGCAATCTGCACTAGCCAGTGCAAAATGAAATAATACTCAAAAGTATTTTTTAGGTACTTTAACTCCAGTTGTCAAAAATTCATTTTCATACCCACAGTGAGTCTACTGTATGCAATTGAAGTCTTCGCCATGTACCTTATTGCCCAAATTGCCATTCTTAAATCAACCACAGCAAGGGGAATGGAACTAAAATTGGATCAGACCAATAAAGATTTATCTGCCCACCCCCACACCCAGGAAGTGGGAGGAGGAAGAAAACAACCTCCCCTGAAATATATGACCACCAGGTATTTGAACAAAATCTCAACTAGGGGTTCTGCCATCAAAGAAGTGAGGGAGGGGATAATTCCTGAGTAGGCAACCAAAACCATCTACTACCTAAGTCTTTATGTCACACACGATCTTTATGATCTTTTAAATTATAATACTCCAGAGACCCAGATTTATAGATTATAAACCCAGCAGTATATCTTGAAAAATAGAAAGGTGACACAAATATAAGAATAAACATGCTAGTGTATAATAGGCCTAGTGCAGGGTCAGCAAACTACTGCCTGAACGTTGAATTTAGCCTGTCACCTGTTTCTGTACAAACTGTGAGCTAAGAATAGTTTTTATATTTTTAAATAGTTGAAAAAAACCTAAGTTAAAATGTTTCCTAATATGTGACAGTTATATGAAATTCAAATTTCAGGGGCTCCTGGGTGGCTCAGTGGGTTAAGCCTCTGCCTTTGGCTCAGGTCATGATCTCAGTGTCCTGGGATCGAGCCCCACATCAGGCTCTCTGCTCAGCGGGGAGCCTGCTTTCCCCCTCTGCCTGCCTCTCTGCCTACTTGTGATCTCTCTTTGTCAAATAAACAAATAAATAAACTCTTTAAAAAAAAAGAAATTCAAATTTCATTGTCATAAATGAGAACAAAGCCAGACTCATTTGTTGAGATACCGTCCACTTGGTTGTTTTCATGGTACAGTGGGTGAGCTTAGTAATTGTAGCAGAGAACTTAAAGTTAAGTAAAGCCTAACATATCCCTATCTGACCTTTTATAGAAAAAGTTTGCCAACTGATCTAGTATCCTAATTCAAGGATAAAATAACCATCTGTCTAAACCAGTGATTTCCTAGATCAGCTTCTTAAACATGGAGTTCACCCTTTTAGATACTTAAAATTAGATCACTACCTCTTGATTAATTTCAGTAAAGAACAGACTTCTACTTTCTACACTTACAACTGTATTTAAAATTATTTCAATTTCTAAGAAAGCATTTTTTTTAAAAGTACTAAGTTACAAATTTTTTTAAAAGATTTTATTTTATTTGACACAGAGAGATCACAAGTAGGCAGAGAGGCAGGCAGAGAGAGAGGAGGAAGCAGGCTCCCTGCTGAGCAGAGAGCCCGACACGGGGCTCAATCCCAGGACCCTGAGATCATGACCTGAGCCAAAGGCAGAGGCTTAACCCACTGAGCCACCCAGGCACCCCTAAGTTACAAATTTGCTTATGAAGAAAGAAGTAGAGAGAGGAAGATGAGGAAGAAAGAAGAGAGGGAGGAGGAAGGGGATGTAAAGGGAGAGAACAGAAGCAAGTGCTTCTCATACTGGTCCAAAGTGGTTTTTAAACAGAACTAACCATATTCTAATCAAAGACCATTGTGAAAATCTAATGATAGCCTTGCGACATTCTGCCTGCCAGGCCCTTACCCATTAGCTGGCTTAGTCTTTAATATTTACATTAGCATTCATATTTTTTCTTTTTTAAATATTTATATGTATTACACAGAAACAAAAACTATGGACTCTAGATCTTTACTCTAGAGGATCGCTTTTTAATTAGTTTTGGAAGTAGTGTTAACTGTTTAGTGTTAACTCTAAACGCAAGAATAAAGAAAACCAAGTTGAATATAGAACTAAGTCCATCTTCAGAGTCATGCAGGAAGAATCTGGACATCTGGGGTAATCCAGGAACCTACCTAACAAGACAACTGTGCACCAGGTCAGGGATGATCTGCAAATGATATGCTCTTCCTAGTGACTCTTTAGAACTCAGTAAACCCTTGGGATATTCCCTGCTCTAGATCTGAGCTCCTCAGCAGGATTAGTGCGGAGTAGCAATGCTGAGTATAAAACAATGTATGCACCTTGGCATTAGACAAGCTTGAATTTTCATCTTACTGACTAGTTTTCTGACTCTGACCACATTATTGAACAGTTCTTCATTGTAAAGGTGGGAGTGATAATTAACTACTCTTTAGAGGGAGAGTCAGTTATGAGAACTAAATAAAAAAATAGAAATTCCTAGTTTGGTACCTGATATACAGTAGACAGTAACATGCTTATTCCCTTCAGCTTCCCCCTTTTGTTTAGTCTTCTGCCTAATATTTCTTAAATTTCTGGCTCAACAGCCAACTCTAAGATCAGAATAGCTACCCTGTTTATGTAATAGATGTAGGCTAAAGATCGAAAAGTCTTCGTACTGGAAGAGGAAAGGACTAAGCAATAAAGTGACAAGTGCCTTATAAAGCAAGAATTTGAGGGAGATTATTACTGAAGCTCATTCCTTCAAAGATTTGGGGGAAGAGCTTGTATTATAATACAAGCTTTAACTATAACTAGTACCTTTATTCGTAGCACAGTAGCTGTATTAGTTTCCTGTTGCTGCTGCAACACATTACCACAAATTTAGTGGTTTAAACCAATACTAATTCATTATCCTACAGTTCTGGACATCGAAGGATGAAGTGGTTTTAATGGATCCAAACAAGGTACTGGCAGGACAGTTCTTCCTCTGAAGGCTCTAGGGAAGAATCCATTTCCTGGTCTCTTCTAAGGCTGCACTTCTTGGCTCAGAGCTCCTTCCTTCACCTTCAAAGCCAGCAGTACCACAGCATCTTCAAATCTCTCCGCCTTCATCGCTATGTAACCTTCTGCCAAATCACCGTCTACCTCCCTCATATAAGGACATCTATGATTACATTTAAGGCCCAACTAGATAATCCAGGATAATCTCCCCATCTCAAAATCCTTAATTGAGTCCCTTCTGCAAAATCCCTTATGCCATATAAGGTAAAACTCATAGGTTCCAAGGGATTAGGATCTGGGTATCTTTGGCAGCCATTAGTCAGCCTACCACAGTGGTTAAGAACGTGGATACTGGAGTTAGACTGCCCATATCTGAGTCCCAGTTCCAACACTCACTAGTTGTAGGGCTGGACAAATTACTTAATCTCATTTTTCATCTATAAAACGGGACTAATAACGAGGTTTACTTATTTGGTTGCTATGGGGATTACATGAGTTATGAGAGGATAATAGGAACACCTACCTCAGAGGGTCGCTGAGGGAATTACATGAGTTAATACATGTAACGCTCTTAGAACAATGCCTTAGATTACAGTAAGTGCTATGCAAATATTAGTTATTATTTCTATCACCACCAAATAGTACTATTTTATTATCTTTACTGTTATTTTGCCTTATACAAAGTTGGGAGTAATGTAAACCCTACTCTTGACCACTTAATGACATCTTCTCTTAACATAAGAAATCCCATTTACTTCCTGCCTTGTAACAAGTGATGTTGGTTTAGTGCCATGAATCATTTTTCTTTCTACCTCTTGAGGCATGAATAAAACAGAAAGCTTGCAGAGCCAGAGTCATAAATGTAGTAGAAACTACTGGCAAACTCTGGCAAACACAAATGACACATTTTCAGTGCCCCTCCTAGTTTGTACAACATATTCTTAGTACTTCCTTGAGCACCAACTATTTTCTATGCTGGATCTTTATTCACTCTTTTCAGGAACAAATTCACTGCTTTTCTTCAATCAACCAAGCATGCCTTATTTAACAAGAAGCCAGCCTTTATAAGTCATGCACATGTAGGAGAAAATAGAGTAAGACAGCCAAGTGACTTATTTAAACAAGAATAAGACTCAAAAAGAACAACCAAAACATGTCATTGGTAGAAACATTGCTGAAGAAAACAACATGTCTCATGACTTAGCTTAGCCTAGCCATGGAAACAAAGTGGTCAACAGTGTGTGCCAAAATATAGGCCCTGTGCCTTAAAAAAAATCTCACTATTTTAAAATAGCATGCTATGGCCAAAACAGCCTTATAGAAAAGGCTACAACAATAAGAGAAACTTCATCTTAACAGAAGCACAAAGCCTAGAATTAAAGTAAGCATAGGATTTTTAAAAAGATTTTATTTGTCAGAGAGAGAGAGAGAGAGAGAGAGCGCGAGCGCGCACAAGCGGGGGGAGTGGCAGGCAGAGGGAAAAGCAGAACTCCCCGCTGAGCAGGGAGCCCAATGCAGGACTCAGTCTCAGGCCCTGGGTTCATGATCTGAGCCAAAGGCAGATGCTTAAGCAACTGAACCACCCAGGCGTCCCAATATAAAATCTTGAAGGAGAAGGAAGAAAGGAAAGAAAGGAAAGAAAGAAAGGAAAGAAAGGAAAGAAAGGAAAGAAAGAAAGAAAGAAAGGAGATGAAGAAGGAGAATGTTGAGGGGGAAAAGGGTGTATGTGTGTGTGTGTGACCACCAAAATCCAACCTGAGGAGTGAACAGAAGAGCTCACAAAGGCAGAGACCACAACACCAAGTCTAGCTGCACTAATGTGCCCTAGTATATGACATTTGCTATATTCAGCACAGCTGGTCTCCCAGCAGTTGTAAAGTTCACCCTTAGGAAATAGGAATTATGCCCAGCAGATACTTTGTCCCTCTTTTTTAGTGATCTTTTTTAAAGATCAGTAGGGTTGGGGCACCTGGAGGGCACAGTCAGTTAAGCATCCAAGTTTTGGTTTCTGCTCGGGTCATGATCTCAGGGGCATGAGAGCAGCCCCACGCTGGCCTCCGTGATCAGTGCAGCATCTGCTTGAGATTCTCTCTCCCTCTGTCTCTCCTTCCCGCTCTCTCTCTTAAATACATACATACATACATCTTTAAAAAAAAATCAGTAGGGTTTCAGAATATGAAATATATGGAGGCAACTATACTTACAAACAGGTTGGATTCCAAAAGACTGTTAAATCCATTAGTTTAAAGGTCCAAAACCATGAGTGAGATTTAGGCTTATGGGCTCCAGGTTTCCTCCTGTGTATTTTGAGCATTTTTAAAAACTGCCCTGTTTTGTTTACAAAAAAACATCTGCTGAGGGAGGCAACCCCGCCCTGCCACAATCTTTACCAACAGGAGAAGGGAGTGAACCTCTGGGGGCTAAGGAATCCACACCAGAGCTTCACCAGCAGATTAGGAAAAACGGTGAACCCACGGTGCCATCTGTGGTTTTTGATAAGTTTCCACAAGCGCCCTTGCATTCACCATGCTTAGTCTTTAAATTCATGAACAATGAATTTAAATGAATCTTTGACTAAATAGGCATCCCACTTTAACAACGATTCTCTGCCAAAACCATTTCAAACATTCACATTTCTTCACCTGTGGCTGTCACTTGCACAGGTATGTTGTTTTTTGAGGAACTGTCCTTCAAAATCATCCTTTTTGTCTAATCATATATTTAACATGTGTAATTTTCTCACTTTAAATTTTTTCCACTATTTCCATTTTTGTGTCCATCAGTCAATCACTAGCACTGCTTTTAGGGACAAAATGGAGTTTTATAAAACACCCCAAAACTATATATATATAAAACAAACATGCTACAAATAACAATAATGGCTGAATTGAAAACGACCATCTGATGGTGATCAGCAGAGCTGAATCTGCTCTGGAGCATACTCTGTCCCTAGCCAGAAAGTTCCTAAATTATACATTTTAAGCACATGAGTTCGCATTTAAAAAGATTTATAAGAAATCGTGCAAGAACTGGGCTTTTTGTCCTATACATTTAAAGATATAACTTTAGATGTCTTGTGGTTGGCATTTCATTTCAAGCTAAATATTAAAGGTCTCAAGAAAATTTCAGCCCGATGTCTTGTTTACAAAGGATAATGTTTATATCATCTGAAGTAATCTGGCCCAAACTACTGAAGTGGGAAGTGGATACTGTTTCTCTGTACTTTCCTCAACAAATAGTGAATAGCAAGAGAGTATGTCACGGCTAATAGGTCTTTGTGATTCATCAGGGTCTTCAAATCACTAAGAACTAAAACCACCGCAGGAACACTGAAGGTTTTCTAGGTAAGGAAACACTTGTGAGTCAATGATCAATTTCACAGAAGAGCAGCCACATTATACAACTGTGGCTCACATTCCATACTTGACCTTTTATAAAGTTAGGCAAATAATCCAAAAGCAAAACAATATTACAGGCTTTTTCAAGAAAGCAAGGTCTAATCATTGTCAAAAGCTGTTTTGTTTCATATTTCACATTTATATCCTCATCAAAGTACAATGACAGTTATCAAAATACTACCTCAAGGTAGTATTCCTTTTTTACAAGGAAAAAGTTAAATCATACTTCCATAACTACTCTTTGGGAAGTTATGAAAATGGGATTTGAAAGAAAATATTAAAAGATAATATTTTATGGTGCTTAAATAATCAAATTTCACCCATCTGGAAAATTCACACATCCAATGTGCTGGAATTCCAGCAATGGTATCTAATAAAAGGTTATCATTATCATTGCATTTTATTTTCAAATCTTAGAAGTATGATATTAACAATATTAAACATGTTAGTCTCTTTCCTATTTGGCTTTATGATGAATTACATATATTGGTATTCAAAAGTTAATTAGCACCTTCGTATTTGTAATGGACTATGATGTAATAACACATACTATAATACCCATTTATTTCTGACAGATTCTTATTTATTTCTCCTTATACCCTAATGAGTAATATTAAAATTGAGAAATCTATACTTAGATAACTTAATCCCTCTATGTCTTAGTTACTTCATTTATAAAATAGGGACAATCATAGTACATTTCTTCTAGCTTATGTGGATTAAATGAGTTAATATTTATAAACATATATAATAGTACTTGAACAGTAAACATTATTTGTGTGTTAAAGATAATTTAAACAGTAAACATTATTTGTGTGTTAAAGATAATTTAAAAGTTAAATAGATAAAGAGGTAGAATTATAAAATACAAACAGTACCGGGGCACCTGGGTGGCTTAGTCAGTTAAGTGTCTGACTCTTGATTTCAGCTCAGGTCACGATCTCAGGTCGTAAGATCAAGTCCAGATTTGTCCTCTGCGTTTAGTGGGGAGTCTGCCTGAGATTCTCTCTCTCCATCTCCTTCTGTTCCTACCCCTCCCTCTCTTGCTAATAAATAAATTAATTAATTAAAAAAATACAACCAATACCATTTCATGATACCTGGTTATCCAGACTAGTTCCTACCCTTCCACATTGTTAACAGCTCTACTCTCAAAAAAGCACATGCTCTTATAAAAAGCATGGCTATATATCCCACCTGGAACTGCAGTTCTAACAATTATGCTAACCTAAGGTAATCCTTTCTTGTCACTAACCACTGGTGTTAGGGAAACTCTTAAAAAATTTCCTCAAATAAAAAGCCCATGGTGAGAATGCATGTTGGAAGTATAGCCATTCAAAGGAACCAACAGAAACTACGTAGTCAAATTACGTATATACGTACCCTAAGATCCAGCAATTTTCCTCCTGGTAATTACCTATCTCAAAGAAATTCTCCTATCAGTGTATAAAGAGACATGTAGGAGATGGTCTCCTGTATTCTGTTAGTGATAGTAAGGTGAGGGCCTACTTCCTAAAGAGCAGATTGGTAAAATATGGTGGGTACACACATGGAGCAACGCAGCCCTAGAAATACAGTGGTGAGGGTATAAAGCAAGAAGCAAAATTAGAGGGCTACCATATGACATTTATACAATTAATTAAATTTTTTTCTGCATTAAAATTATAAACACATCAAAATGCTTGCCTTGTGGGCTGGAAAGTTGGGGAGATTTGGAGCAAGGTATGGGATAAAAGGGGAAATTAAAAAAAAAACTATGGAAACCCTACTGTTCTTTAGGCAGACTGCTTTTCATATAATTATTATTCTGTCTCTTCAATGCTTAAAGTTTGAACATGTGCCTGAATAGGAAACATTTGCTTTATATATTACTGCCTACCTACTCTAAAGCAGTGTAATTAGATTTCAACTAAGGAAATATTTTTTTTAAAAGGTGAGATTGGGCCTCAATATTGGCATTTTCTGGTGCTTGGTTATCTGGTAAAACTTTGAAGGGAAAACTTTTAAGTTCAAAGGCAAGTGTTTAAAAGTAGTGAATAAGCTACATTCCTTAAATAAACTTCTTTCTTATCTAACGAAAATCAGCCATAAAATACCCTGGAAATTTCCATTCATTTTCTCTCTCTTTAAAACACAACACACAAAATATGCACATGTACACCTTTGTTTCTCATTATGAAGTAATACATTAATTCAAAAAAAATTCCAGACAGTAGAGAAATATGAGGAATCAAATGAAAAGCTACTAATAATCTTTTACCATCTTTCACTGGGAGACAGAATGTTAATATGCTGTTTAGCAACCTACTCATTAATCTTTCCATATCAATATATTATCAGTCTATGCCATTATTTTAATGTGAATTACATAGTACTTAAAATATACAATTATATAAGCACTAAAAGTTTCCATCAGTGACTTCCTATCAATTAATAGGTTATCCATCCACTTTATTTATTTTTTAAGGATTTATTTATTTGTTTATTTGAGAGAGAGAGAGAGAGAGAATGTGTGTAGGTGTGTGGTGGGGGGAGAGGCAGAGGGAGGCGAGAGGAAGAGAGACTGTTCTCGAGCAGACTCCCCACTGAGCATGGAGCCCAACTCCACTCAGGGCTTGATCCCAGGAACCTGAGATCACGACTTGACCTGAAATCAAGAGTTGGATGCTTAACTAAGCTGCCCAGGCGCCCCTATTCACATCCACTTTAAAACTCAAGAATCCACAACATGGGTCAGCAAACGTTTCCTGTAAAAAGCCAGGTAGTAAATATTTTAGGCTTTGCAGCCATATAAATCTTCTGTCACCAATTACCTTTGTTGTTTTTTTCAACCCTTTAACAATGTAAAAACCATTTTTAGCTCACATAACTGGCTAAATTTGATCTGTAGGCTATAGTTGGTTGACCTCTGGTCTACAACTTAAATCATGGTATTTTGTACCCCAGAATAAAAAACTTTAATGACATCAAACTTTTATTGAAAATTCAATAAATAGCTGAATAAGTATTAACAACATCATCTTTTCAAAATTCTACTACTAGGGGCGCCTGGGTAGTTCAGTGGGTTAAAGCCTCTGCCTATGGCTCAGGTCATGGGGCTCTCTGCTCAGCGGGGAGCCTGCTTCCCTCTCTCTCTGCCTGCCTCTCTGCCTACTTGTGATCTTTGTCTGTCAAATAACAAAAAAAATCTTAAAAAAAAAATAAAAAAAATTCTACTACTAGATAGGAATCCCATCTTTTACTTGACATTCCAGCGTGACAGTAAGTATCAGAGGACATAGTATCTATATAAGATCCTTAAGATAGAATCACCTACTAATTACACATCCCTAGTTTTATGCCTCTTTCCATCACCTTTTTTTTTCAAACTCAATTCTACAAAAAATAAAAAAAATTACAAAAAATTGGCTTAGAAATATGAAAAAACAAAGCAAATTATTATCTGGAAGTCAAAAATAATTTAGTGATATCATATGGCAGTCTAGTCAAAGAAAATAGGATAGAAAATAGCTCAAAGATACCAAATAAATGCAAACCTCAAAAGGGTACATTTCAGTCTCACATTCACAAGACAGTGTGGATTTACTTCTCCAAGAGAAAGAACAACTTGACACTTAAACTCTGTCTGAAATCCTATATCCTTTTAGGAGAGCACTCTCTTCTCTGTATGATCTGGCAAAAGAGCTACACGATGTTATATGGGTATATTCAATTGTAATATTGCAAAAGCTTTTTCAGGATAGGGTTTTCTTAGAATTCCTAATGAGTGGAGACTGAGTTTCGTATGAGTTATTTAAATATTTGGAAGTTTGATGAAATGGAAAAACAAAGTGACTAAAAGATCGACTAAAAGGGTTATTATTATCACATTATACCTAATAAGGTACACATTTCATCATCTTAATATATGACAGCAGAGTTCCTATTAGGAAACAAACGGTTTTTGTTTGGGAAAATACACAGAAAAGCCACTTGTGGAAGGTGAGACCTTGCAGCATCAAAAGGAAGGCTAAGATGCTCTGCGTAAGACTAGGGAAATTGTTTGTTTGTTTTTTTTTTTCTTTTTTTCTTTCTCTGGAGAGGGAGAGAGAAGGCAAGGGAAAGAAATCCTATCCACATGACAGTAGCTCAGAGGCCACAAGAACACCAGGAATTTCCAGAAATCTTAGGGAGGGTTTTGGTTTCCCCATAATATCAAACTGGAGGTTCAAACCAACCATTTAGCTTTTAAAGAGCCTGTCTGGACACTCATCTGATACTTGGGTTATAGACATATTAAAATATTTGTTCATGAGAGCAACTAATGTCAAGAATTTATATTCTGAGAATTAATAAAATCAGCAGAGCTATTATATCTTATTTATTGTTATTATTTTTAAAGATTTTTTTTAAAGATTTTATTTATTTATTTGACAGAGATCATAAGTAGGCAGAGAGGCAGGCAGAGAGAGAGGGGGAAGCAGGCTCCCGCTTGAGCAGGGAGCCCGATGCAAGGCTCGATCCCATGACCCTGGGATCATGACCTGAGCTGAAGGCAGAGGCTTTAACCCACTGAGCCACCCAGGTGCCCCGAGCAGAGACACTTTATACAACAGATTCCACAAAAGGCTATGTACTCTATTTCTAGAACCAAATAAATCCTTCCCCAACACATAAGAAAGTATTTTCTTCCAATGCTGACTGGCAAAATTTAGGTAGTAATTAAATCAAGAGACATCATCACCTGAAAACCTACAAAGTTCAAGGAAGATTAGGAATAAACTGAAGAGATGTAATCATGCTGGCAGACTTAAGTGTATTACAGTATAATCTGCTCTTCAGAGCTTACCTTCAAGTAAAATAGCTAAGACCCATTGAAACACCATTTTAACACAGCAGGAGGGTAAATACAAAGTTTTAAAACAGAAATAATAAAAGGTAGAGAACCTGTGTCTTCCTTTTTTCTTGCCCCCTCTAACAAATGTAAACTTGCTTTTGGTGGTTTAAGATGACCCTAAATCCTTCAGTTATTTTAAACTTGTAATACTTAAAAGCCTTTCAAAGTAGAAGTTTCTAAAAGATGCCAAAAGAAAACTGTAAAGCACTATAGCTCTTCAGATCAACAAAGTAATCAGTGGCACCAGGACATGCAATCTTATATGACTAGGAACAGGGTGTAACTTAAAATGGGGGTGAGTGGTCAGGACAGAATATTATTAACATATTTATAAACATATATATTTCTAGAATGATTTCTTTAAAAAAAAAAGATTGTATTTATTTATTGTAGAAAGCAAGAGAGTATGTACAGAGGGAGAATGAGAGGGAGAAACTGAGCAGAGAACCCAATATGGGACTCCATCCCAGGACCCTGAGATTATGACCTGAGCCTAAAGCAGATACTTAACATACTGAGCCATCTAGGTGTCCTCTAAAATGATTTCTAGAAATCTGCATATCTAGACATATAACCATTTCAGTACTGTAACTCTACAAAGCAAAAGGATGTTCAAGTTACATTGAGGTTTAAATATTAGTCATTGTTTTTCAAATCAGTTGTCACAACTAACTCCAGGACTTCAAGATAAAAGGGAGAACTGACACGTAATGGAGATTCTGGTTTTCCAATGAAATTCAGGAACAAAGCAAGAACAGATCCATTTTTTGAGCTATGGCTATTTTCTGCCAGTCAGGAGACAATGAAGAGTCTGAGCTTGATGGGCACAGTAATAGGCAGCTGAGAACATTTAGGAACCCTCTTTCTCCACCTGTCTTATTAATAGCTAGTAGTCCCAGTTCTCCAGCATTTTATCATGGGCCTTCTCCTTTCTCTCTTA
Source organism: Taxidea taxus jeffersonii (assembly GCA_003697995.1). Taxonomy (NCBI): domain Eukaryota; kingdom Metazoa; phylum Chordata; class Mammalia; order Carnivora; family Mustelidae; genus Taxidea; species Taxidea taxus. The sequence continues at coordinate 13,258 of RCUC01065854.1, forward strand.
AGGAATCTCATCTACTTCAAAGGCCTTGATTTCCAATTATATTATAATTACTTCCCAAATCTCTACCTTGAGCCGAAATTGGCATATGACTTTAAACTGGAACACTCAAAATCAGCCAGTAATCAATACCATAAATTCATCACTTTCCAAACTGAAATTACATCCTTCTCCCATGAAACGTTTTTTTAAAAAAAATATATTTTATTTATTTATTTGACAGACAGAGATCACAAGTAGGCAGAGAGGCAGGCAGAGAGAGAGGAGGAAGCAGGCTCTCTGCCGAGCAGAGAGCCCGATGTGGGGCTCGATCCCAGGATCCCGAGATCATGAAGTGAGCCAAAGGCAGAGGCTCTAACCCACTGAGCCACCCAGGCACCCCTCCCATGAAACGTTTTTTCCTCCTTTATTAATTGGTTATTATCAGTCACCTGATCAGCAGAGCCAAAAATCCAAGAGACAACTTTCTTCTCAGTACTTGCTTTCCATGTATTCCTGTCAAAGTATTCTCCAAGCCTGTTGCTATGGCCTTAGTTCAAGCCCTTCTCTTTGGCTACCTGGTCTGCCAGCCTCAGACCTCTTCTACTCTGAGCTAGTGAGTCTTCCGTAATGCCTACTGCTACTCAGCCCTCCCCTCTCCATTCCCTTGGGGTACTGTTCCTTATGCTTCAGATGCCCTCTGTGTCTAAATGTGTGTGTGCACGTACACACACACACACACACACACCTTTTGTTAACGTAGTTTCTCCGAAAGATTTTTCTATAGGGGAAAAAATATAGTAACTATGGAAACCAAAACATACAGCTCACTTGATTGTTCTATGATATATTAAGGGCAGACGTTCTGGATATTGATTCTTCTTTAGTGAGTTTGTTTAGTGTGTGTTTTTCTCCAGGCCTATCAACTCATAGAGTACACGGAGAAAACTTTAGCTTCTAGATGTGAACAATGGAATGGGAGACCTCACTGTCCTGTGACACCTGCCCTGAGCAGACAATATCTTCTTCTGACAATGAAAACAACCCAAACTTCTTTGTTAAATTCATGACTTTACTGTAGAATATACCAAGCAAAATTAGCACTACAGAAGTTTATAATGCTGAACAATTGATAATAAAGACACAAGAACCTTCTGTGTTTCAAATGAAAAATATATGATAAAGAAATATATTCTCCATTCTGTTCCAAATTCAGTCTTTTCTAATAATAATAGCTAACAATGACAGAGCACTTACTATGTGCTAGACATTGGAATAAATGCTTTGTGCATATGATCCTTTTTAATCCTCATAACAACCCCACAATGTATTATTATCGTCATCATTTTATAGATAAGAAAACTGAAGCTTAGTGGTTAATTAACTTGCCCAAAGTAGGAAGGCCCCAGAATCAAACCCATGACTACGTTTTTCCAAAGCTGGGACCTCCAACCTCTGAGCTCTATTAGTAAGAGACTAGGAATGTGAAGGACAGTGAGTGTGGGTAGTTCGAGAATTCCTCTCTCTCCACATCGCTTTGTAAAAACACATATTGATTAATGAATAAAGAAAAACGACGGGTCTCCAAATTTTTTTTTAATCTCCAATTTTTTCTTAAGTGGTTTATAATTTGCTTTTAGAAAAAAGCCATCTGATCCCAAAGTTGGCTATATTAACAATGAAGCAAAATAATCTGTGTTTTTATGTATATCGTATGCCATAAGAACTCCACATCTGAGTTTGATTTTGTCTTTTTTAAAAAAGATTTTATTTATTTATTTGAAAGAGAGAGAGAGAGCACATGTGTACAAATGCCCACGAGCAGTGGGGAGGGGCAAAGGGAGAGGGAGAAGCAAACTCCCTGCTGAGCAGGGAGCCAGATGTGAAATTTGATCCCAGGACCCTGGGATCACAACCTGAGCCACCCGGGCTTTAAAAGGGCAGTTCTACAATATCAAGAAAATAATGCAGATGTATTACCGTAAACTGGGAATAATTCTGTTATGTGTTCTGAGCTGCTAAAATTAGTGGAATATAGAACAAAATATATCCTATTCCAATAAATTAGGTCCACCTATACCTTAGTATCTTACAAACGCCAGCCCTTCAATATTTATCGAACGAATGAATCAACCTCTCGTCAAGTTACATCCTTGCAATCTGTAGTAGGGAGAAAAATGAAACTACGTTAGAAACCTAAGACTGTCAGAGCATTTGAAAACTGATGACTTTCTCAGCCCAATTTATAAAAAGCTATATAGGCTTCTTATGCATTTCAATAAAAGATGTTAGTTATGGGCAGAACTATAGCAATTAAGCCTGCCAGTTACAATGAAGCTGCAAACATTCCCTAGAGATGGGTTTGACACATTGGCAAAACCCACAAAATATTTAATAGCAACCCCCCCCAAGTTTTCTTATTTTAAAAACATTGGTAGTAAGATATTTTCACCCTAAAGTTAAGACACTGAAGGAGAAAAGTCCAACTGCTATGGTAGGGGGAAAAAAGTCCCTAGATAGAACAGACTGAAAAGAATCCGATGACTCAGGGTCATTACTATGACTAGCAATCACTGCATTATAACATAGTGACTACAGCTATAACCTCCAGGATTATAAGTTCTTAAACAGCACTTTTTTTCCTATAATAAACGGTGTGAAATACTAATTTTGGGAGATTTTAGGTCTACTTCTCATTTTGTTCTCTCCCTTACCAGGAGGCTATCCACGATGACACTTGGCTGATGAACGGTGCCTGCTGTTGGCTGAGAAACCAGATAACCAAGTTATCAGAGAACCCAGAAGGTGTCTGCATGAGACTGAATCCTAGGACCTGTTTTTCTGCCCTTGGCTGGTTCCTCTAGTACCTCTTTCTTTCATGCCTCCAGCATACAGGATTTAGTTGGCTTGCTTCTCTTCCTTTAGCAATCTTGTCAAGTGCTCTCCTCACCTGGTGTTCTTTTTTCTTTTCCGTAGGCTGGCTATGAGAATACACTCTGTCCCTTCTTTACTGTCTCCAAAGAAAAGTATAGGTTCTTCTCTCTTGTGAGAATTTTAATGTTAATTGCTACAGAGAAATACAAAGTGCATTACAAACCTGGAAAAAATGGTTTAGGAAATCTTGAAATTTTCATTATGATTTTATTCCTTAATCAGTACATACTGACTCCTCATCTTGGGTGTTATCAGAAGACTATGTGCTCACTTTCTTGCTACAACATTGTAAGCTCTCTGAATGAAGGTATTTTATTTTTGTATGCCCCAAAGCTAAAAGCAACAGATATGCAGTAGGGCTTGCAATACATGCCTAACTATAAGCTTAAGCATGAAAAATGTCAATACACTGAATTACAGAAGTAATTTAATGAACAAAACTGGTTACTAATACTCAGTCCAACATCAATTAAATGAATTGCCTTGAAAAATTAAGCAAAGATTGAACATTTGAAAGAAAACACTATATTTTCTTTATGAAAAACTCTACGAGTTTGCTGTTAAAAAGGGTGCTTCACTATTTCTATAGCAATAACACAGTACCCACTTTTCTTGGAGAAACTAAAAGGAACTAGTTGTCAGTGTCATAGGAAGGCTAAATTGGAATCTTTGGCTTTCACTTAGTTTATTGCGTTTTCTATCAGCAGCATTTGTGGCTGTTTATGGGTGCATTTGATATAAGGCCCACATTAATCTAAGAAACATAACAGATGAACATAGGGAAAGGGAAGGAAAAACAAAATTAGATAAAAAAAGAGAGAGGGGGGCAAACTATGAGAGACTCTCAACTATAGAGAACAAACTGAGGGTTGTTGGATGGGAGGTGGGGGGTGGGCTAAATGGGTGTCGGGTATTAAGGAGGGCACTTGGGATGAGCACTGGGTGTTCTATGTAAGTGATGAATCACTAAATTCTACTCTTGAAATCAATACTACACTGTATGTTAACTTGAATTTAAATAAAAACTTGGGAAAAAATACAGTGACAAAATAAACTCATAAAAAAGAAAATGAGCCTCACATCAAATGAAAATGATCAAATATCTTCTTAAAAAACACACAACTGCTAAGTCTCCTCTGTAGTCTTCTGAACTTCCAACTAAAAATAAAACAAAGGAAAAGACAGTGGTTTAGCTTAGTACTAGCTGAAGAGATAAAAATGGTTGGGAAAAATTTGTTAAGTTGTTAAGTTATGTGCTTCAGGAACAACAGTACCATCTCAGAGACATTTTAGTTGGTTTCTAGTCTCCTCCTCTTCCTTTCTTCCTTCAGACAGAGAAGGCTCTTTCTTAACTAACAAGTTTCCTTTTGTTTTGATTTATACCACTGGCCTGAATAACCTCAAAGTACCACACACAACATGCCTATGACTGAAAGTAGTAAGAATAGAAAGCAGAGCTTTGGCACTTGGACCTCTAACATGTATTTACTTTACTTAAGTGATGAATTTTTGAGAAGTTCATTTTCTAAGTTGACATACATTTTAAATATAAAGAAATAGTTACGTTCTCCTGAAAAGGTCACAAAACCATGGGAAATGGGGCTGCTGTAAATTCAGTCATCTCCTGTGGGCCTCACACCATAGGCATGCCCTCCATTAGCCTCTTAAATGTCCTTTTCTGAGATGATTCCATACCATGTCTTTTATACTCATCTCTGAACCCCCATCTGTTCTCTATCTCTCTTACTTTTATTCCTCCCACCAATAAATCCACAGTCTAGAGCTAGCTTTCTCTCCAAACTCTGAGAATTAAAATTAAGTATGAGATTAACCTCAATCACGTACTTGCACACTCAATGGGAGTGTAATTTAGCAATCCTCTTAGAAGAACTAGGTGGCTGGAAGACAGAAGGGGGGAGAAGCTTATTTTTCTTCATACACTTTTCAATTTGACTACATGTATATGTCCATCCAGTGAAAAAAATAATGAAATAAGTTACTCAAAAGTCTCTATTCCTGACTTCTCTAAACTTTGCTCTACCAGTTATCCCTATCCACTAGCCATACCCTCTTCCTTGGCCTATTACAACGTTCAAAATCTTCCAGTTTATTAAAAACAGATAAAATTAAAATTTCGACATCTCCCTTCCTCGAAACTCCGGGTTCCCCGCTAGCTACTGCCCTCTGTCCTCACTCAAGCATCTTCAGGGTGTTTACTCTCCCTTTTCCCTCTTTTATCCATACCACAACCCTACTACAATCTGGTTTCTCCTAAAACCGCCTTCCCTTCGGTCAACAATAGGCCCTGCTAACCAAGCCAGTGGCACTTTCTTAATTGTTCTCTTAAGTATCTCTGGTTCAATACTGTTGACTACTTCCTACTTCAACCTTCCTATGGCTCTCCTGAAGCCTACATCTTACAATGGATGCACTTTCTCAGATCCCTTCGTTGGATCACCCAGCTCCCTTCCCTTGATCCTTATGGGTAAATATTGTATAGTGTAATACCTCAAATTTACCACTTCTCTTCAGCCCCTCTTCTATCATCCTAATTCTACCCATCATTGTCTCTTAATCTACAAACCAACCTCTTTACAGGCCTCCGTGCTCAATCTCTTGGTTTCTCTCTTCTCTGTAAGACAAAAAAACGTTTTAAAAACTAAACTCCTTAAAAACAAACAAACAAACCTAGAATAGAATCCACAAACAAAAAACCCAGAATAAAACCCACACACCTGGTGTAGTCTAGCCCCTGACTACTTCTCTTTCTCCATCTTGCCCCTCTCTTTGCTCAGACTCAGCCACAGAGACACAGCCTTGTGTCACCCTTTTTAACTTCCTCATCACACTCTCTGGAACTTTGTAACCATTCACTGTACCTGGAATAGTCTTCTCTCTTGTTCTTTATATGGTAACTACTTCTCCCCCTTCCAATCTCAGCTGAAAAATTATCCTCAGGGAGAAGTTACCAGTCTACCTGATCTAAAGTAGCCTCCCTTGCCATCTTTATTTTCTAACTCAGCATCTAAGAAACATATTTCATATGTTTCTTTCACAACATATATTACAACTTACTTCCAGGAACAAAGGGGAAGTGCTACCTTCTCCCTTTCTTCTTCCTTGCTGATCAGAATGAGAATATAATGGCAGGAGTTTAAGCAACTCCATACATATTTGTTGTTAAATGAACTATTAACTGAATGGGTGGGTGAATTCTTTCACCATTAACACATATGTCAACTCTACTGTTACACAAAATAGTGTAACACTCTTAAATTAGAGCCAATTTTATTTGAGCTATTCCTTCTTTATTGTCAGAAAGCTTTCTAAAGAGAAAAAACTTGAAGTCTGGCAAACACTGACAGAGATATATGGATAAGCTTCCAAGACCTCAACGATCTTAACATGGATTAGTTCTATACTATATTACTATATATATATACTATTACTTCTATACTACGAGTACACTCATTTTCTAGCACAAATAAATCATAATACAGTGCAAACAGGATATGCCCAAGGTTATGTGAGTCAGTAGTAGAGCTAGAACATCACATATTAAGAAGCATGTTACCTAAGAAATTTCAATAAAATTATCTGAGCTAAAAACTGGTCAATTAGCTACTTACTGGACAGTTTTCAATAAATGCCTCTTGAATTAAACTGAAAAGGGTGCCCGCTTAATGACTGAGCCACCCAGGTGCCCCTTTCAGTTTAATTCAAGAGACATTTATTGAAAACTGTCCAATAAACTGAAAAGAGATTTAAAAAAAAAAAGTAGTATATGACAGCCCATAACAGTTTACAATCTGCCTTAAGGGAAGTTAAAGACCTAAGAAATCTAAGATCTATTAGGGAGGGCTCTAATGAGTTCCATGATCTAGATTACATCTAAGATCTAATGGTCTAGGATATCTAAGAGAAAAAGATAACACCACCAGATAATAAATATTTAATGAGCATTAAATTATACAGTCAGGTGGAGGGAAAGCTCTTTTCCAGCTGAAGTGGTCTGGTTTCACACAGGAGTAAGATTTAAGTGAGTTCCTCAAGGATGGAATGATTTGGAGAGTGAGAAGGGGAGTAACCAGTAGGTCAAGGACAAAGAAAGAAAAAGAAGCCCCAAAGCAAGCAGGTGACAGAGCCAGTTTGGCAACAACGTACAGACCAATTTAAACGGGAATGATTACTGGGAAAGTACTTGGAGCTTTGAATATGACAAGTTCAGATTAAGAAGTCTGAACTTAACCCCACAATAAACAAGTTTCTGGCACCTGAGGGGCACCTGGCGACCTCAGTCGGTGTAGCCATTCTTCACACCCTGGTTCAAATGCCACTTTTTCCCAAGGCCAGATTTTCCAGAAGCCCCAACTTGAAGTACCATTACTTCCCAATACTCTCCCCTTTTTTCTAAAACATTTTTTAACCATGTAAATTACTCCTTATCTCCTCTGATAAACTATATACTCCCTACAGCATACATACCCAATTTATTTTTGCATCACTCCCTCCTCCTTTCTTAGGTAGTTGAAGATCTTGATAAATAATATATGGCAACATGTGGTATCATGGCTAGGAGCACAGACTCTGAAGACAGACTGCTTAAGATTGAATCTAACACTGTCATTAGCTATGCGACCATGGGTGAGTTACTTAACCTCTCTGTGCTTTGGTATCTTTATGTATAAAATGGAAATAGTAGATATTTCATAAAGTTGTCAAAGGACTTGGCTTCGAACAGTGTAAGCACCATGAAAGTGTCTGTTAATGGGAAAATACTGAATATTCTATGATAGTTGAATCTTTATTTACTTATGGAAAGCAAAGTGTCAAGAGTAAAGCCAGTTCCTAGGTACAAAGAGGACATACAAATTCCTCATAAATTCTCCATGTTCGCCCTAAGGGTTAGCTGTGCCCTTTAAAACCTCCCTTATGTTAACAATAGTTCTGTTTTAGTTTGACATTTCAATATTCTGAGAAAATATTTAGTTCAGCTTCCACCTAATTGATCTTCTTGCTTCCAGTCTTACTCCCTTTAGTGCATCCTACACAAAGGTCAGAGTAGTCTTTCTAAAATGAATATTCAATATTTTTCCTCTGCTAGAAACTCTCTCCATTCCATCCCCTTAAGGTAAAGTTCAGCTCCTTGGTGTTTCATACAAAACCGTCCTGATAGGGCCCAGCCGAATCTCCAGCTTTATCTCTCAACACTTCTTACAGTGAAACCTAATCACCCAACACACCTCAAAGGCTTTTTGTATGCCATTTGTTTGCTAGAACATCCCTGAATTAGTCTGCAAGGACTGCCATATCAAAATACCACAGACTGAGTAGCTTAAATGAAAGAAATGTATTTCCTCACAGTTCTGGAGGCTAGAAGTTGAATATCAAAGTGTTGGCAGGCTTGGTTTCTCCTGAGGCTTGCAGATGCCCACCTTCTCAATGTGTTCTCACATTAATTTTTTCCTCCGTGCACACAACCTTGGTGTCTCTTTTTGTTTCTACAGTTGTTTTTATAAAGACACCAGTCAGAATGAATTATGACCTACCTTAAATGCCCCATTTAAGTCAATCACCTCCTCAAAGGCCCTATCTCCAAATACAGGCATACCCTGAAGTTATAGGGGTTAGGACTTTAACATACAAATTTGGTGGGCACAATTCTATCCCAAACAGCCCCTTCTCCTTTTCTTTGCCCAGGCTAATTCCCATTTGTTTTTCTAAGATGGGACTAAGCTTCTCACCCAATAGACAGAGTTCACTGCCCTTTGTCTGTTTCTACAGTACCTCTGTATGCTGCATTCTGGATACTGCTATCCTATTAATACAGCTATTAACAACTGTGTCTCTCCCTCTTCAGACTGTATTTCTTAAGAGCAGAGGCTAAATCCCTAGCACTTAGCACAGTGTCTGGCCCATCAGAGGTATTTAATAAAGATCTGGTTATTAAGGGAAAGTAGAAGAAAGAAGAAGGGCTTTGAAGAAAGGCAAGAATAGGTTCAAATGGTTCAAATTGGTTCAACCATTCACTTGTAGCTTTGGGCAGTCACTAAATGCTGAACTTACATTCTATTTAAGGTAGTTGTATGATGAATGATCTAATTATAATCAAAACACCCAGAAGTGGGGCTGGTTCACAGCAGATGCTCAGTAAATGTTAAAAATTCTGAGTGCACCTGGGTTTGACACCCAGTTCCACCACTTTGTAGATGAATTACCTCGGACATGTAAATTTACCCTCCGCTTTAGCTGCCTATCTACAAAAATATCTCATAGTGCTATTGTGAGGGTAATATAGGTAAAATGTGAGGACAGGTATGTAAATGTTTCCTATTACTACAGGAACATTGCAGGTCTGAGCAAATATGACTGGAAGCCATGAATAATTTAGTCCCTTCATTTACTAAGTCATTTTATTTTTTTTTAAAGATTTTATTTATTTATTTATTAGAGAGAGAGAGAGAGAGAGAGAGAGTGAGCTCAGGCAGACAGAGTAGTAGGCAGAGGCAGAGAGAGAAGCAGACTCCCTGCCGAGCAAGGAGCGTGATGTGGGACTCGATCCCAGGATGCTGGGAGCATGACCTGAGCCAAAGGCAGCCGCTTAACCAACTGAGCCACCCAGGCATCCCTACTAAGTCATTTTAAATGCATTACCTTAATGCCTCAGATTTCTTAACAACTACCTAAGATGGTAACTAAGAGGTTCAAAACTGTTACAAATAATATAAAGAGCTCAAAATAATCATGAAATTATATACTACTATCTGTCTCATTCCTTATATTGGTGTTTAATGTATTTTGAGTACTGATGTAAAATTTTTAAGGAACTAGTTTTTCTACTCTTCATGACTACTGATGTTAACCATGATTTCCAGTTTCCAGTGGAGAATAATATCTTTGGCTCATATTTTCAATTGCAGAATCACTAAACCTTTGAACTAGAAAGGACCTTAAGTAAACTGAGGTGGATTTGGAATGGCCTTTTGGGGTCATAATGAGCAGCTTGTTGGGTACAGGAATGGCAAGCAGAGAGAACACTTTGTTCAAAAGTACTCTGTTCAAAAGAACACTTTGTTCAAAAGGGGCACCTGGGTGGCTCAGTGGGTTAAAGCCTCTGCCTTTGGCTCGGGTCATGATCTCAAGGTCCTGGGATCGAGCCCCGCATCAGGCTCTCTGCTCAGGGGGGAGCCTGCTTCTCTTCCTCTCTCTCTGCCTACTTGTGATCTCTATCAAATGAATAGATAAAATCTTTAAAAAAGAAAAAAAAAGTACTAAAGCAGGGGTTCAGAACCTCCAGATAGTCAAGGTGTATAAGGAACCAGTATTAGGAAATAATGCTGGAAAATAGTTTTCAATCACCCAAACTTTAAGGTGAGTCATTTCTAACATAGGTACAACTTACCTGACCTGTCACTTTGACGCAAGGCAGATCTAGGTTTGAATCTCCCCTTATAACTCAGCAAAATCTTTGAGCCTCAGATTAGCACAACAGGGTTATTAGGGTGATTAAGTGAGTGAACATATAGAGCTCATGACCAGTGTGCCTGGCTGATTAACAGTACAGCTGTCTTGAACATGGGCTTGAACTGTAAGGGTCTACTTACACACAGATTTTTTTTTCGACACAGTACAGTAAATGTCATTTTCTTTTCCTTATAATTTTCTTAACATTTTCTTTTTTCTAGCTTGCATTTTCAGCTGTACGTGCCCCTGGCCCCCCTGTTGTTCAAAGGGCAAATGTACTCAAACATTTGTTCTTTCTTATGATTCAACATATGAATATAAATCTCTAAAATAACAAGACACTATCTTTCATACATATGATGCTGAATGTCTGAGACTTGTTGAACATTAATTTTAAAAATAGAAAGCTGGAAAAACTGCTGAGATGATAAAGTGTCTTCATCCCTGCCCTTTCCCACCACCAAATGTCCTTCACAGTTGGTTCTGAAGTGTCATGTCAACACTATTAACATGCTGTTTGGAGATCACTGTAACTCAGACTTCCAATTCTACAGCAAAGATTTGAAGGTCAGGACAAATTTTCCTGAAATAAATTAAAAAAAAAAACAAAACCTGGAAGAGTACATGTCATTTTATTTCCACAGTCTATTCTAGCTTGATGAATTTCCAGTGAAAAGTTACTGTTTTGGGTTTTCTTCTTTTCTTTTTTTTTTTTTTCTGGCTCAGAAATTTCAGGTTTTAAATATAAGATTCGTGGGCAATGAACTGAATTCACCATTATTATTATTATGACCCAGAACACTTTTAAGTGTTTAGGAGATTATCTTTACGCTGGTAATAACAAGGACATCTGCCAACATCTATTATTTACGCTTGAAACTAAAGTTAACCGTTTCTGATTCTGGCTCAAAATCAATCGCAGGAAAAGCCCAACTCAGCATAGAAAGAGCTCTTTGTAATATCCTCTCCTTTCGCTCACATCACAGATGGTGAGCGAGGTTTAAGGTTTAACGTCCAGACACTAAAGCCGCTCATCGCTCAGGGATGGGGTTCCAGGTGGATGCTCTCCGGCAAAGAATGATACGGCCAATCCTCAGAGGTGCAACTGAGATGAACCCGGAGACCACAGCCCGGCGCCCATCACTTCGCACCCACACTTGGGATACAAACCGCTTCCTACCGCCGGACAGCGAGCCAGCGGAGACCCGGGCCTGCCATACCCAGCCTCCGGCTCTGACGTCCGCGCGTGACCTCCGAGGACCGGGAGGCGCTCGGGGCGGGGAGGCTCCTCGGCTTTCAGGAGAAGTTGGCAAGGGCAAGTTCGAGTCACGCGCGGGAATGTTACTCACGGGAATGGCCCGACGTCCTCCGTCCTCCGCCCGCTCTTCCTCAGGGAGTAGGTGGCAGCCTGAGAGCTGCAGCCGAAGCGGCCGCGGCTTGCAGTAAGCGCCCGGGCGTGGCAGGGACGGCCAGGCGACTTCACAACATCATCATCCGGCGACCTCGGTTTTGCAGCGAGGCCGGCTCCCCAGCAGCCCCGCACATTGGAGAAGGACGAAGGAGACCCACTCTCCCAGCAGTCTCCACGGCGCCAGCGCGCGACCTGCCGGGAATTGTGGTTTCCTGTCCGTGCGTCGCCTCACCCTTCCGAGTTGTGGCGCGTTTGTCCCTCCCCCGAGCTAGAAGGCCCCGCCCTCTAGCAGCCTGGCCCCGGGGCAGGAGGCGGGGCCGCAAGCCTGGGGCGAGTCCAGTCCGGGCGGACTGCCTGGGGCTGGGGCAGAGTTCCAGGCCCGCAGTCCCAGTCCGGGTCGCGCCGCCTTGCTGCGCCCCGCGGCCCGCGCTGGGAGCGGGTCTTGTGCGCTCGCGGTGCCCCTCGGCGGGCTGGGCTCCCGGGCCCATAGGCCCCGCACCGTTGGCCGCCTGAGGAGAGTTGCTGGTCGTGGTCGCCGCCAGGGTAATGAGGGGAGGCCGTTTTGGGTCGGGGGGGGGAGGTGTAGGACCGGGTCGGGGGCGTGAGGGAGCGCGGCTTGGTCCGCGCCCGCCTCGGGAAGCCCGAGGCTAGAACTCACCGCTCAGCCTCGAACTCAAGTCCGGGTAGCCGGCAGAGCGGTGGCTGGAGTCCCGCGTGGCGCGACGAGGCCAGCGGCCCCTGAGCCGGGGCCGCCCGGTGGCGGAGGCACCTGCGTTCGGGGTAGGCGGTGCTTGCCAGGTGCGCGGGGCGCGAGCTGGGCGAAGTCCTCTCTGCCCCCACCTCTCACCTTTGGCAGCGCTCGGGATCCTGGAGGAGTTTCCAAGCAGAAGACACCCTCTGGCCGCCGTTCCGTGTCCCACCTTCTGCGAGTTCGCTGTCGCGATCTCCCAAAGCAGGACTCGGAAGGAACCTTTTGCCAGATTAAATGGTCCAGCTTCGTTTTGTTCTCAGTATTTAAATGCAGCGTTGTGTTTTTTCCTCGTGGGTTTCTTGTGTCAAATACCCTTTTCCTCAACACTTGGTCAGGATTTTGTGACACAGCGTCTGCCCAGCACTGAGTCCGCCTGGCGCACAGTAGGCACTCAGTAAATGTGTTTTGAAAGCATGAGTCACGATACTAAGTTTGGAAAATCTTACGGAGTTGTGCGTCGCTCTAATTTTTAAGACTCTATGGCTTCTCAAGATTCCTTTGAAAATTACAGTAATTTTAAGGCTCAGCAGAGTTAAATCGGTTTTTTGTTTTTTGTTTTTTTGCATTCCCTGTAACAATGGCCTCTGTTGGATGCCTGAATTAATTCAGAATCCGAGTTCTGTAAATAAATGCTGCCCTATGATTTTCACAGACGTTGTTAACCTTTGATATTGAGGCCTTTGGACGAACCATCCTATAATGGAGCAAATTTAAATTATTTACAAAGCTTTACCCTAATTAGCTTGTTAGACACAAATGCAAGGGACCACACTGATGTAATATGTTTAAAAATATAGGTCTCATGTATGATTTCTTTAAAAAGGTTGTATCTCCGCATCTAGTGAAAGAGCAAGCAGGCGAAAATTATGACAGTGAATCTATCCCTTCCACCCAAGGTACAGCTGCTCCCTTGACCTCAAAATGTCTTCTAAAATTATCTCTTAACCGTCTGGCATATCTAAAGCAGAAACCTGTGGGATTAAATCACCCCAGTGGGACAACTCCTTTAGTACTAACAATTCTCATAAATCGTGTCAGTTCCTTCTGAGTTTTTCAGAAATACAGATAATGTAATGGAATTTAAAGTTTTTTATTGCTATTTAAGAATTTACTGATATGAAGTGGAAAAAGAAAGAAACCAGAAAATTGTGTCAATCATGACCTCCCTAATCCTCTGTTTGTGGGACTGTAAACTGTAAGTGGTTAGGGCCTTGTCTGCCCTGATCACCAGTGAGTGTCCCCAGTGCCTGACCATGGTAGCCATTCATTATTAAACATGTGGTGGAATGAATACTCGGCTGCTTCAGATTAAGTGTAATGACTTCCTACATGTGTATGGTTTCTTCATTTATTTGGACATTTCCTTAGAGTTGGTTCGGGGAGGTGAGAATTTTACTGCATCAGAAAGTATGAGTATTTTCATGGTTATTGAAACATTGTGAACTTGCTTTCCAAATGAACCTTACCATTTCGAGCTGAATGTACTTTCAGAGCACCCACTCAAGTTCTTATATTGGTACAGTGTTTGGTGCTTCTGAGCCCTTTCAGATGAAGTATCTCATTTGATCTCAACCACCCTGGAAGGTGGGCAGGGCAAGTATTGCTTTCCCCCTTTTGTAATACAGCAAATGCCACTGCACTGCCTTAAATGGATGATAATGAATGGCAGGTGACAAAATAATCATAACCTTTCACGGGATGCCTGGGTGGCTCAGTTGATTAAGCAGCTGCCTTCAGATCCCAGTGTCCTGGGATCAAGTCCCACATAGGGCTCCTTGCTCAGCAGGGAGCCTGCTTCTCCCTCTGCCTCTGCCTGCCACTCTGTCTGCCTGTGCTCGCTCTCTCTGACAAATAAATAAATAAAATCTAAAAAAATTAAAAAATCATAACTTTTCAGGTTTTCCTTCTTCCTGTTCTCTACTTTGGGTTTATAGTGAATACCCTGAATAAATTCATATCTTTCCTTAGCAGTAAAAATGGATACTGCTCTATAATATCTATTGCTTACAAAGTCTTCCTTTTCTTTTTTCATTTTGCTTAGATATTTACCTTGATTAAACTTGGGGGTTTCATTAAAATGAAATAATAAACCGCAATTAATAAGAAAGAGATGATATTGATTAGGTATAGCAAAACACCCAGCACTAGAAAGTTTAGAACATTGCTACCCTTCCTGTTAGGAAAAATCTGGAAAGTTTTGGTGGTTCCTTTGTAGTTCCTTGAATCTGAAGAAGTTGCTATTTTAAACTTCTGAATCTGTTGCAGCGTCTTCATAAACTATTGAGATTAATACTCTACTAGTGAAAGTGGACAGGAATTATTGTATAATAATCTTTATATCTCATACGTGTCAAATTCTAGGGAGAATAGAATTGAGAACTAAGAATCATGAAGTAAAAAATATTCAGCCTAAAATATTATTTTTATGCAAAAACTGAAAAGAAATTTCTCTTTTTAAAAAACACATGACAATAAGGGGCACCTAGGTGGCTCAGTGGGTTAAGCACCTGCCTTCAGCTCAGGTCATGATCCTGGGGTCCTGGCATTGAGCCCCAGTCCAGCTCCCTGCTAGGGATGGGGTGGAGTGTCTGCTTCTCTTTCTCCCTCTGCCCTTCCCCCCACTCTTGCACGTTCACTCTGTCTTAAATAAATAAATAAAACCTTTAAAAATAATAAAAAATATGGTAACAAGAAAATATTATTCCTAGTGTGTTACTAATCCAGATTCTTTCCCAAATTTTATAGTAATGGACCCCAAATGATTTAATAGGCAATTAATTCAATTAGGAAGCTTTAGAACATTTACTTATAACTGGAATAATTAGAAATTGTTGGAGTATATTTATAGGTGGGTCCAACATTGATTTTTTATATTGCTTTTACATTTGCTTAAGTTTCTTTTAAAAAGTACAGAAAAGATAAAGAGAGATGCAGGTATATTGGTCTTTGGAAATAACTCAGAATCTCCCTTCAACTTAACTCTGCCTTTCTGTTGTGATGTCAGTTCCCAAATAGTGTTCAGTAAACAGAAATGCTCTGTATTGACACTTTTCAGAAATGTCTCTAGTCCTTGCATCAAAGAATAGCTGCCTAAATATCATGAGGGTTGATAGCAACTAGTTCTTCAAGGAACTTTTACCTAAATATAATTATTTTACTTTTGTTTTTTATAATAGGATATTTCTTCATCTTGAAGATAAAGCAAAAATCTCTTTTGGAGTGGATGGATTTTTGACACTTTCTGTGAACTAAAACGATTCAATGTCTCTCTTGGTAAGTTTGTGTTAACATAGATTTAATTTCAGGGCACTTGGGTGGCACAGTCGGTTAAGTCTCTGACTCTTGGTTTCCGTTCAGGTCATAATCTCTGGCTAGTCAGATCAGTCCCTGGGTCATGCTCCATGCTCTGTGAGGAGTTGGCTTGGGATTCTCTCTCTGGCTCCCTCTCCCCACTGCAGGCTCTCTCTCTCTCTCTCTCTCTCTCTCTCTCTCAATCTCTCTCAAATAAATAAGGGGCACCTGGGTGGCTCAGTCAGTTAAATATGTGCCTTCAGGTCAGGTTACAACCTCAGGGTCCTGGGATGGAGCCCTGCATTGGGCTCTTCTGTTAGTGGGGAGTCTGCTTCTCCCTCTCATTCTCCCTCTGTGCTATCTCTCTCTCTCTTTCTCAAATAAATAAATAAAATCTATAAAATGAAATAACATAAGTAAATAAATCTGTAAAAAACAAAAAAGAGCATAGATCTAATTTTGTGCCATCTGAGTAGTTAGATGTTAGTGCAGAGCCATAATTGAAGGTATGTTCTGATGGGATATTGTTATGCTGAGATGTTATTTTGACATGAATGCTTCTGGTCTTAAGAAATGAATTAAATTCTCATGAATTTTTGTTGCTTTAAAAAAGAGCTTCTCCTTTACTTTTCTGATATATTCATTATTCTTTTTCTTTGTCCCATACCCACTCATTTTTATACATTTACTGTACTTATATATGCCTCTCCCATCTAGTTAACTATGTCTTATCCTTAAATCTTTCAAAAATCCCTTTCACAAATTTCCATTAGACCAAAGACAAGCAAAATAATATTAAAAATAGGGGCGCCTGGGTGGCTCAGTGGGTTAAAGCCTCTGCCTTCGGCTCAGGTCATGATCCCAGAGTTCTGGGATCGAGCCCCACATCAGGCTCTCTGCTCAGCAGGGAGCCTGCTTCCTCCTCTCTCTCTGCCTGCTTCTCTGCATACTTCTGATCTCTGTCTGTCAAATAAATAAATAAAATCTTTTAAAAGATATTAAAAATAAACCTCTTACAAGACAAAAAACTTGGATCAATGTATAATATGATGTATAGATTTCAACTTGTTTTTTTTTTTTTTTTCAAAGATTTTATTTATTTGACAGAGAGAGAGCAGGCAGAGAGGCAGTCAGAGAGAGGAGGAAGCAGGCTCTCGAGCCCGATTCGGGGCTTGATCCCAGGACCCTGGGACCACGACCCGAGCCGAAGGCAGAGGCTTTAACCCACTGAGCCACCCAGGCACCCCTCCAACTTGTTTTTTGTTTATATTAGATCCATGGTATCTCGATGGAGAACCAAGAATCATATGGTAAAAAATACTCAACCTACAGAAAATATTGTTTAGATTGTAGTTTCAGGTCTTCTGTCATGTCTTGTATAGACCATAATACAATATCTGACTTTATTAATGTAGCAATCTTCTAAAAAGTGATGGGTGTATTTGTATGAAGATTTTCAGTTTATAAATATTTTCATATATTATATCTCTTTCAGTCTTCAAAATTGTAAGTGATGGCAGGCAGCTGGTTTAATCCTTATTTTGAGTTTGGCCCAAGATGGCAAAGAATTGCCAGGTTCAAACTCATATCTGCCAATCTGCTCCATCATTTGCCAAGTCTGAGAGGCAGAACTACAAAGTGAGGAAATACAGAATGTGTTTGTTGGATTTATTATATAATTTGTTTGGTATATGAAAAATACAGAATGCATTTACTTTATTTTTAAAGTAATGGTCTTCTACTTAAAAAGGGAGGTTTAGGGTCTCCTGGCTGACTCAGTTGGTACAGCATGTGACTCTTGATCTCAGGGTTATAAGTGCAAGCACCATGTTGGGTATAGACATTATATAAAAAATAAAACCTTAAAAAAATGGTGGGGAGCTTTATCTATCTAGAAAGTTGTTATGAAATACCTACCTCATTTTCTAACACAGAGATGAACAAACATTTTCTGTAAAGGTCAGATAGTATTTGTGTGCTATATGGTCCCTGTAACAAATTACTTTTCTCTTGTTGTGTGAAAGCAGTCATAGGCAATACATAAATAAAAGTGAATATGTTAGTGTTCAAGTAAAACCTTATTTACTAGAACAGGTAGTGTGTCAGACTGACTTGTGGACCACATTGTTTGTAGACCCCTCTTGTAAAGGATTACTTAAGATTAACAATTTTATATCAGTTTGTAAATTGGGTGAGATGTAAAAGGGCATTTGATAGATGAAGATCCTGAGATTTAGAGGGCTGTGTGGATTCCCAGGGCTTCTGAATTTTGGAAAAAGAATATCTTATTTATTCTTTTGTTCTATAATTATGGGTTTTGTGAAAAACAATAGAATTTAATAATGGGTGATTTAAATTTATTCAGTTTGTTAATAATTTTAATTATATTCTTCCTGTAATGATGAAATATTTAGAATTCTTTGAATATTTTCCTAAATGAGATATCTGTACAACTGAGATAAACTTGATGTTTATACTTAGGAAGGATTCCTCCCCACTCAAGTTTTACCCTCTGTTGGAGAGTTAAGAAATGGTGTTTTCAAAGGAGCAGCATAAGTAAAATATTTTCCTTTAGATTCTTTTTTAGGTATAACTGTTTTTTATTTGGCTATTATGATAGTGGATTAAAAAATTACACTAAAAATATTTTAGGGCAGCTTCTGGATGGTTTGAAATAATTTGTGTTGCCTAAAAGACCTTAATGTGTGTATTTTTCATAAGCTATTATTCACCAGCATCTAATTGATTCAATGTGGATGTAAAAATGTTTTGAAGGATAAACTATGAATGTTTTATGATTTTTATAACTTGAGCAGCTAATGAAAATGCTAACATTTTTTAGGAGAGGTCAGCAAAAACATTTTGCCTTATAACATTGGCTGGTTTTAGCCATTCTTCACATTCTTCACATTAATGATCACTTTCTTGACCTGTGAAAATTCTATATAAAGATAATGAAATAAATGGAGGTCTATCATATTATTTTATAAAATGTTTTCTATATTTCTATTAACCAAAAAACATGGATCACTACTCTTATTGTGAGAATAAGTTAGGGTTAACATAAGTTTTTAAAAATATGCCCAATATGTCTTTTTTTTTTTTTTAAGATTTATTTATTTATTTGAGAGAGAGAAAAAGTGTGTGCACAGGGAGGAGGGGCAGAGGGGGAGAGTCCTAAGCCGACTGCAAGCTGAGCATGGACCCATCACCGGGCTCAATCCCACAGACGCTGAGACCACAACCTGAGCTGAAACCTGAATCAGATGCTCAACGACTGTGCCATGCTGGCATTTCTAAAAATATGCCTAATATGTCTTAAATTAACTTTTCTTACATAAAAAAAAAATGATGGACATTCTTTAGAAAGACTTTTTTATGTTTGAATATATTTCGATAACTGTATTAGAGGTCCCCCCAAGACCACCTCCAGGTTTGATGATTTGCTAGGAGTTGTAAAACTTAGTCATGTAGTCATAACTAAGATTTATCATTGCCAAAGAACACAGAGCAAAATTAGTAAGGAAAAAGGGTACATGGAGTAAAGTTCAGAGAAAACTGGGCTCAAACTTCTAAGAATCCTTTCCCAGTGGAGCCAAATAGGATGTGCTTAATTCTCCCAGGGAATGACAACATGTGTAAATGTCGCATACCAAGGAAGCTCACTGAAGACTCATTCTCAGGCTTTTTATTGGGGATTGGTCATGTAGGTACCTTCTGCTAGCAGGTAACAAAATTTCAGAGTTTCAGGAAAAAAAGCAGTAGTTCAGCAGAAACCATTTTCTTAATGCTGTTTAGGAACATGATCTCTTCTTATCAGGGAAGGGTGGGAACCCTCCCAAATCCAAGTTCCCAGATACCAGCCAAGGGTCATCTTGGCAAGCAAGCCTTTTCTAAGCATGGCAGTTTTAGGTCTGCCATGTTAACTCTTTTCTGTGCAGTACCATTGTATAGAATGATTCAGAGTAAATGTTACAAAATATAGGTAAATATCCGATACAGTATGTAAGTGACCTAACTGGTGGTTTTCAACCACCATGAGCAGCAGTAATAAGTATCTTCAAAAACTTTTCACTGTCTGTTTTTTTCACTCTAGACAAACCTATAAAAATTTTGCAAAGGAAATGATTCGATAGTTATCATGACATTGTTAGCTTCTGTTCTTCAAGGGTGAGTTTTACATGACAGTGGAGATTTAGATCAAATTATTGTGATAAGATTGGTAAGGTATACAAACTGCAGGAATTCATCTTAAAATAATCAGTAATTTAGGCTGAAAAATGACAGATTAGATTAGTAAGAAATTCTGGCATTGTTTTAAATGAAGTGTGATTACTTTTAAGTGACTACAGTGTTAGGGTGAGCTTATCTTGAAGACTCATTTGATATTAGTGTTTTATTGTTTATATACAAATAAATGTTAACGAGATGCTTCAAAAAATTTATTACAAAAGTCTCTTTCATACAATTAGTTTATACTTTAGACCAACTTTTCTTCCTAAGTAGAATAAGGTCAGCTTTACCCCACATGATAAATCACATGGAGGTGTTACATTTCATTATTGGCAATATGTGATACTAGGGCCATAGGTTAAAATGCAGGAAAATGTAAACTTTGATAATGGAACTAAGTCTCCTACTCTTTTTTTTTTAAAGATTTTATTTATTTATTAGAGAGAGGTAGTGAGAGAGAGAGCAAGAGCAGAGGGAGAGGGAGAAGCAGACTCCCCACTGAGCGGGAGACATGGGGCTCGATCCCAGGACCCTGTGATCATGACCTGAGCCAAGGGCAAACATTTAATTGACTGAACTACCCAGATGCCC
This sequence comes from Taxidea taxus jeffersonii, assembly GCA_003697995.1. Classification (NCBI taxonomy): domain Eukaryota; kingdom Metazoa; phylum Chordata; class Mammalia; order Carnivora; family Mustelidae; genus Taxidea; species Taxidea taxus. The sequence continues at coordinate 33,909 of RCUC01065854.1, forward strand.
CAAGTCTCTGACTTTTAATTTGCTTTCCAGTTGAAGTAAGATGTTTATCATCTTAAGAAACAAAATTGGTTCCAGATACACTCATTGTGTAGTTTAACGGGGTTAAACATGGTTCCTACATTTAAGAAACAGAATCTGGGGGCGCCAGGGTGGCTCAGTGGGTTGGAGCCTCTGCTTTCAGCTCGGGTCGTGATCCCAGGGTCCTGGGATCAAGCCCCGCATCGGGCTCTCTGCTCAGCGGGGAGCCTGCCTCCTCCTCTCTCTCTGCCTGCCTCTCTGTCTACTTGTGGTCTCTGTCTGTTGGGTAAATGAATAAAATCTTAAAAAAAAAAAAAAGAAACAGAATCTGAAGGTTAAAATTGATTATAATGAATACGGCGAGTAATCTTTAGCTAAAATATTCAAAACAAAACTGCAAAGATGATTAAAGTGTTAAAAATTAACACCAGCAGTGAAAATGAATTGATACTATGACTTTCAGAGGATAGGATAGGATAAGGATCATAGATAGCACCAAGTAAATTATACCAGGTAGGAAATTTTTCTTCTTCATACCCAACTGCTTCTCCCTTCTCTATCATGTGGAGTACCTCCATGCTGTGAATCCTGGCAATTCCAGGTTCCTTTGCTGCCTTTTCTCTCTGTTTCTCACCCCAGTCACCAGACCTTTGTATCCCCATATCACCTACTTCTCTTGTGACTTATTTTTCACTTATTAAATGCATTTCTGAATTTCCAGGATTGTTTCTGTACTTCACGAACACAAGTTGAATCACTCAGACCTGAAAAACAGTCTGAAGCCAGTATCCATCAACACCTGGTAAGAAAATGGCTAAGTACAATTAATATTCCTCCTTTGCTTTCTGTAATATCATAATACAGAATGTAATTGCTGATTCTTGCATATCTCTTTTTCTTTACAGCATCTTTTACTGTTTCTTTTTCCTCCACTTCCGTTTTTCTCCAGAAATCTACAGTAGACCTCTTCTGCCCAAACAGGCTGCCCCTAAGCGGCACCTGTTCCTAGGCTTCAGTTGCTCAGATGTCAGACTGTCCTGTAGCTACCTTGGGTTTTCCTTCAGGTCGTGAGGGGACTCTGGCATCAAGCAGGACTGGTGATTCTGATTTTTACCTATAACCTCACACTCTTTCCTGGGCACTGAAAGTGTCTACAGAATGCCTCCAATTAGATTTTTCAAAGGCATTTCTGTGTAGTTTGAGTAAAACCTTAATCTGTCAAACTTCTCTGACCTCTTGTATTTCTTTCTTTGGCTAATGAAAACCCATCTACTTAGTCATCTTCGCTAGAAGCTTTGAAGTTATCTTGACACTTGCCTTTATCCCCCACATCTAGTTATTCACCTAGTCTTATATATCTGTCTCTGAAATGCCGTTGAGTGCTTACCCTCCTTTTACCTCAACACTGCTGCTACCCAAATCTCATTTCTTACCTGGGACAATTACAGGTGGACACTTTGCCTCTGGTTTCGTAGATAAAGCTCCTCTCACACTCAGATCAGAATTCAACCCTGTCACCAGTATGGGCCTGTTTGTGTCACTTTCCAGCTTTAAAACTTTCATTCGTTTCCTGCAGCCTATGGGAAAGCCTAAACTTCTTAGCATAATATAAGGACTCTTAATGGTGTGAAATAAGTCTAATTTTTGAGTTTTGTTTCTTGCTACTGAATCTTAGCGTATACTCTTTTTTCTGCCTCCAACAAAATTTTTCTTCATTCATGAAGAGCTGGCTCAAATATCACATATCTGAAGCCTTTCCTCTTGTACTTTTTGTTCATTATTGTCCTACAAATCTTAGACATTCCCAGAAAATGTTATTTATTATGTTATTTCACAATGATTGAAACACATGTCTCTCTGACTATAACATGATTCCCATAAAATAGGCATCCTGTGTTTTTCATCTGTATTTCCCCTGGGCAATGCCTGATATATTAAGCAATATTTTTAAAAACATGCTAGGGAATAAATATTTCTCTGGGGTCCTCCCTTCCTTAATTCTTACTTTATTCTGCAATTCTTACTACAAAATGGAGCCTGCCTTGCAAATTCCTTGTTTCCTACAAAACAAGGTAATCCCAGTTGTTCCTTATAAGTTTATCTTGATCCTATATTCACTTATCTTCATTTTTCTCATTTTACTTTTTACTCACTAATATTCTGAAGTCTTTTAGTCTTCTGCCCTTTTGTGCAATAGAATATATTATCCAATGCTAATTTTCATTCAAGTATTACCCTTCAGATTAAGGTAAAGTGTCTGCTGTTGTCTCCTTGCTGTTGCCAAGAGAGAGTTCTTAAACTTCAGGAAACTTCCACACGTGCTGCTGCCTGTTTGTGTGTGTGTGTGTTTCTGTTTTGTTTTGTTTGGCCTCATGCTAAAATACACATAACATAAAATTTATCATCTTAGCCATTTTTTTTTTTATTTGACAGAGAGAGAGAGAGAGCACAAGTAGGCAGAGAGGCAGGCAGAGAGAAGGGGGAAGCAGGCTTCCTGCTGAGCAGAGAGCCTGATGTGGGGCTGGATCCCAGGACCCTGAGACCATGACCTGAGTCGAAGGCAGAGGCATAACCCGCTGAGCACCCAGGCGCCCCATCATCTTAGCCATTTTTAAGTGTACAGTTCAGTGGTTATCAAATACATTCATAGTATTATGCAGCTGTCACCACCATCCATCTCTGTAACTCTTTTCATCATGTAAAATTGAAACTGTGTATCCATTAAACAATAACTCCCTGTTCTCCATCCCTCACTAGCCTCTGTCAACCATCATTCTATTTTCTATGATTTTTGACTACTCTGCCTCATATAAGTGGAATCATACTGTATTTGTCTTTTTGTGACTGAGTTATACTTCACTTAAGTCCTCAAGGTCCATTTGTGTTGTAGCATTTGCAGAATTTCCTTAATTCTTTAAGGCTGAAAATGTTCCATTATATGTATATAGCACATTTTGCTTATCTAGTCATCTGTTGATGGACACTTGGGTTTCTTTCATTTTGTGGCTCTTGTGAATAATGCTTCTATGAACATGGGTGTGCAAGTATCTCTTCAGGACCTGATTTCATTTCTTTGGGTATACCCAGAAGTGGAATTAATGCATCATATGGTAATGATATTTTAATTTGGGGGGAAACTGCCATACTGTTTTCTACATTGGCTATGCCATTTTGTATTCCTACCAGTATTGCACAGAATTCCAGTTTCTCTGGGTGCCTGGGTGGCCCAGTGGGTTAAGCTTCTGCCTTCAGCTCCGGTCATGATCTCAGGGTCCTGGGATCGAGCTCCGCATCGGACTCTCTGCTCAGCGGGGAGCCTGTTTCCCCCTCTCTCTCTGCTTGCCTCTCTGCCTCCTTGTGATCTCTCTCTCTCTCTCTGTCAAATAAATAAATAAAATCTTTAAAAAAAAAAAAAAAAGAATTCCAGTTTCCCTATATCCAAGCCAGCACCTCTTTGTTTTCTGTTTTTTGATAGTAGCCAACCTAATATGTATGAGGGGATATCTCGTGTAATTTTGATTTACATTTCCCTAATGACTAGTGATGCTGAGCATCTTTTCATGTACTTATTGGCCACTTGTATGTCTTCTGTGGAGAAATGTCTGTTCAAGTCCTTTGCCCCTTTTTAATTGGGTTGTTTGCTTTTTTTGTTGTTGAGTTTTAGGAGTTCTGTATATTTTCTGGATATTAACACCTTACCAGATATTTACAGATGTTTTCTCCCATTGTATGTATTGCCTTTTTACTTTGTTGGTAGTATTTTTTGGTGCACAAAATGTAAAAATTTACATGAAGTGTACTTTGTTTTTCTTTTGTTCCTTATACCTTTGCTGTCATATCCAAGAAATCATCTCCAAATCCAATGTCATAAGCTTTTGTCCCATTTTTTTCTTCTAAGAGTTTTATTGTTTTAAATATTAAATTTAGGCCCTTGATCCATTTTGACTTAATTATTGTATATGGTGTCTGTTAAGAGTCCAACTCATTCCTTTGCATGTGGATATACACTTTTCCTAGCACCATTTGCTGAATATACTGTCCTTGCTTTATTAAATGGTCTTGACACTCTTGTCAAATGCCATTTGACCATAGATGTGGCAGTTTATTTCTGGGCTCTTATTCTCTTCCATTGGTCTATATTTCTGTCTTTATTTCAGTGCCATGCCGTTTTGATTACCACTGCTTTGTAATAGGTTTCAAAATCAGGAAGAGTGAGTCCTCCAATTTTGTTCTTTTTCAAGATTATTTTAATTACTCAGGGTTCCTTAAGCTTTTAACAATATTAAGTCTTCCAATCAATGAACATGAAATGTGCCTCCATTTATTTATGTCTTCCTAAATTTCTGTTAGCTATGTTTTATAGTTTTCATTATATACCTCTTTAACTTCCTTGGTTAGTTTAACTTCTAAGTATTTTATTGATGTTTTAATGATTACCTTTGCAGATTTTCCATTAAATAGGTCTTCTGAATTTTTAGAATTACTAAAATGTTTAATAGGAACAAGGACTGTGCCATGAGTTTTTTAAAAATTCCAGTATATTTAAAATAAAGTGTTATATTTCACGTGTACAGTGTAGTGATTCAGCAATTTTCCACATGACTCAGTGTTTATCATGGTAAGTGTGCTTTTTATCCCCTTTACACGTTTCACTCCTCCCTGCCCTCCCCCTCTGGTAAACACCAATTTGTTCTCTGTATTTAAGTTTGGTTTTTTGTCTGTCTCTTCTTTGTTCATTTGTTTTGTTTCTTATATTCCGCATGTGAGTGAAATAATATGGTATTTGTCCTTCTCTGACTGACTGATTTCACTTAGCATCATTCCCTCTAGATCCATCAGTGTTGCAAATGGCAGGATTTCATTATTTCTTATGACTGAATAATATATATATATCACATCTTCTTTATCCATTCATCTATCAATGGACACTTGGGTTGCTTCCATATTTTGGCTATTGTATATAATGCTGCAATAAACATAGGGGTGCATACATTTTCTCAAATTAGTGTTTTCATACTCTTGGGCAAATACCCAGTAGTGGAATTATTGGATCATATGGTAATTCTTTGTTAATTTTTTGAGGAACCTCCATACTATTTTCCACAGTGGCTGTACAATTTGCATTGCTATCAAGAGGGCAAGAGGGTTTCTTTTTCTCCACAACCTTGCCAACATTTGTCATTTCTTGTGTTTTTTATTTTAGCCATTCTGACAGATAGGAGTGATATCTCACTATGGTTTTGACTGACAGCTCCCTGATGATTAGTGATGTTGAGCATCTTTTCATGTGTCTGTTGGCCATCTTAAGTCTTCATTGGAGAAATGTCTGTTCATGTCTTCTGCCCATTTTTAAATTGGATTATTTGGTTTTTTGGGTGTTGAGTTGTATAAGTTCTGTATATTTTTGGATCTTAGCCCCTTAACAGATATATCTTTTTTTTAAGATTTTATTTATTTATTTGACAGAGATCACAAGTAGGCAGAGGCAAGCAGAGAGAGAGAGGGGGAAGCAGGTTCCCTGCTGAGCAGAGAGCCCCATGTGGGGCTTGATCCCAGGACCCTGGGATCATGACCTGAGCTGAAGGCAGAGGCTTTAACCCCCTGAGCCACCCAGGCACCCCAGATATATCTTTTCAAATATATTTTCCCATTCAGTGGGTCACTTTTTTGTTTTGTTGATTATTACCTTTGCCATACAGAAGCTTTTTATTTGGATGTAGTCTCAGTAGTTTATTTTGGTTTTTGTTTTCCTTGCCTCCAGAGACCTATCTAGAAAAATGTTGCTATGGCTGATGTCAGAGAAATTACTACCTGTGCTCCCTTCTAGGATTGTTTTGGCTCCAGATCTCACATTTAAGTCCTTAATCCATTTTGAGTTTGTTTCTGTGTATGGTATAAGAAAGTGTTCTGTTTCATTCTTTTGCATGTAGCCATCCAATATCCCAACACTTTTTGTTGAAGAGACTGTCTTTTTCCCATTGTATATTCTTGCCTCCTTTCTCATAAATTAACTGACCATATAATTATGACTTTATTTCTGGGCTCTCTATTTTGTTTCATTGACCTATGTATCTATTTTTATACTGGTACTATGCTGTTTTGATGACTATAGCTTTATAGTGTATCTGGCTATCTGAGATTGTGATACTTCTAGGTTTGTTTTTCTTTTTCAAGATTACATTGACTGTTTGAGGTCTTTTGTGTTTCCATACGGATTTTAGGATATTCGTTCTATTTCTATGAAAAATGCTGTTAGAATTTTGATAGGACTTGCATTAAATCTGTAGATTCCTTTTAGTAATATGGACATTTTAACAATATTGGTTCTCCCAGTCCATGAACATGGACTATGTTTCCATTTGTTTGTATAATCTTCAGTTTTGCTCATCAGTGTTTTATAGTTTTCTAAGTACAGGTCTTTCACCTCTTTATTTCTAGGGATTTGGTTCTTTCTGGTGCAATTGCATATGGTGGTGTTTTTTAAATTTCTGTTTCTGCTGTGTTATTATTTGTGTATAGAAATGCAACAGATTTCTCTATATTGATTTTGTATTCTCTGAGTTTTTTGAATTCCATTATTAGTTCTAGTAGTTTTTGATGGTCTGTGGGGTTTTCTGTATGTAGTATCATGTCCTCTGCAAATAGTGAAAGTTTTATCTTTTTCCTTATCAATTTGGGTACCTTTTATTTCTTTTTGTTGTCTGACTGCTGTGGCTAGGACTTCAGTACAATGTTGAAGAAAAGTGGTGGAAGTGGACATCCTTATCTTGCTCCTGATCGTAACAGGAAAAGCTCCCAGTTTGTCACCATTGAGTATGGTGTTAGGTATGGATTCTTAATATATGGTTTTTATTATGCTGAGGTATGTTTCTCTAGACTTACTTTGTTGGAGGTTTTTATCATGAATCGATGTGCTTGTCAAATGCTTTTTTCCATCTGTTGAAGAGATCTTATAGCTTTTATCCTTGCTCTTATTGATAAAATGTATGACATGATTGATTTGTGAATACTGAACAACTCTTGCATCCCAGGAATAAATCGCATTTGATCATAGTGAATGATTTTTTTAAGGTATTGTTAGATTCCATTTGCTGATATTTTGCTGATTTTTTGCATTTGCATTTGAAGATCATAAGAGATCCTGGCTTGTAGTTCCTATAGTTCTCTTTTTGTGGTGTCTTTATCTGGTTTTGGTATCAGGGTAATGCTGACCTCATAGACTCAATTTGGAAGCTTTCCTTCCTCTTTTTTTTTTTTTTAATATTTTGAGAGAATATTAACTCTTCTTTAAATGTTTGATAGAACTCACCTGTGAAGCCTTTTGGCCCTAGCCTTTTGTTTGTTGGGGAGTTTTTTTGATTTACTGATTCAATTTCATTGCTGGTAATTGTTCTGTTCAAATTTTCTATTTCTGCCTGATTCAGTTTTGGTAATTTATTTGATTCGAGGAATTTATCCATTTCTTATAGGTTGTCCAGTTTGTTAGTGTATAATTTTTCATAATATCCTCTTATAATTGTATTTCTGTGGTTTGGGTTGGTATTTCTCTTTTTCTTTTGAGTCTGACTAAAGCTTTATTGATTTTGTTGAACTTTTCAAAGAACCAGTCCCTGGTTTCATTGATTTGTTCTGTTGTTTCTTTAGTTTCTACTTACTTTATTTCTCCTCTAATATTTACTATTTCCTTCCTTCTGCTGGTTTTGGGTTTTGTGTGTTCTTCTTTTTCTAGCTCCTTTAGGTGTATGGTTAGATTGTTTATTGGAGATTTTTCTTGCTGCTTGAGGTCAGCCTGTATTTCTGTATTCTTTCCTCTTAAGCAGCTTTTGCTGCATCCCAAAGATTTTGGAACATTGTATTTTCATTTTCATTTGTCTCTATGTATATTTTCATTTCCTCTGATTTCTTTGTTGCCTCATCCATTGCTTAGTATCTTGTTAATTAACCTCCATGTGTTTGGTTCTTTTCAGTTTTTCTCTTGTGCTTGATTTCTAGTTTCGTAGCACTGTGGTCAGAAAGATGCGTGATATGATTTCAGTCTTTTTTAATTTGTTGAGGCATCTTTTGTGGCCTAACATGTGATGTATTCTGGAGAATATTCCATGTACACTTGAAAAGAATGTATATTCTCCTTTTAGGATGGAATGTTCTAAGTGTATCTCTTAGAAACATCTGGTCTAATGTGTCATTCAAAGCCAATCTTCGGGCACCTGGGTGGGCTCAGCCATTTAAACATCCAGCTCTTGATTTTAGCTTACGTCATGATCTCAGGCCATGATCTCAGAGCCCGAGTCAAGTTCCGTGCTGGGTGTGGAGCCTGCTTAAAATTCTCTCTCTCCCTTTCCCCTGCTTCTCCCCGCTCTCCACTCCCTCTCTTAAAAAAATAAAGTTAAAAAATAAATAAAAACAAAGTCACTCTTTCCATGTTGATTTTCTGGTTCAATGATCTATGTGTTTTAGAAAGTGGGGGGCTAAAGTTCTCTACTATTATTATTGTATTTAGTACTATTGATTTTTTCCTGTGTGTTAATAGTTGCCTTATGTGAGTGTTCCCCTGCTGGGTATATAAATATTTACAATTGTATATCTTCATATTGAATTGTTTCCTTTATTATTATGTAGTGTCCTTTGTCTCTTGTTACACTTTTTGTTTTAAAGTCCTGTTTTGTTTAATATAAGTATTGCTACACCAGGTTTCTTTTCACTTCTATTTGCATGATATTTTCCCATCCCTTCACTTTGTATATGCATGTGTCTTTAGTTCTGAAATGAGTCTCTTGTAAGAAACATACAGATGGGGACGCCTGGGTGGCTCAGTTGGTTAAGCAGCTGCCTTCGGCTCAGGTCATGATCCCAGCGTCCTGGGATCGAGTCCCACATCGGGCTCCTTGCTCGGCAGGGAGCCTGCTTCTCCCTCTGCCTCTGCCTGCCACTCTGTCTGCCTGTGCTCGCTCGCTCTCTCTCTCTAACAAATAAATAAAATCTTAAAAAAAAAAAAAGAAACATATAGATGGGTCTTCCTTTTTTATCCAGTCAGTCACTCTTTTTCTTCTTTTTATAAGTTTTTATTTCAATTCAAGTTAGTTAGCATATAGTGTAATACTAGTTTCAGGTGTATAATACAGTGGTTCAGCGACTCCAGATGTCACCCAGTGCTCGTCATGACTAGTGCACTCCTTAATCCTTCTCACCTGTTAAAGCTATCCTGCCACCCACCTCCCTTCTGGTCACCATCAATCTGTTCTCTGTAGTTAAGAATCTGTGTTTCTTGATTTGCCTCGCTCTTTTTTTCCATTTGCTTGCTTGTTTTTTTTTTTAATTCCGCATATGGGTGAAATCATATGGTTTTTGTCTTTCTCTGACTGACTTATTTTACTTAGCATAATACTCTGTAGCTCCATCCATATCACTGCAAATGTCAAGATTTCATTCTTGTTTATGGCTAAGTAACATCCCATTGTGTATATATATCACATCTTCTTTATCCATTCATCAGTTGATGGACATTTGGGCTGTTTCCATAGTTTGATTATTGTTGATAATGCTGCTGTGCACACTGGGGTGCACATATCCCTTTGAATTAGTATATGTTTGTATCCTTTGGGCAAATACCTAGTAGTGCGATCGCTGGGTCCTAGGGTGGTTCTATTTTTGACTTTTTGAGAAACCTGCACCCTGTTTCCCAGAGTGGCTGCGCCAGTTGCATTCCCACCAGTGCAAGAGGGTTTCTTTTTCTCCACATCCTCCCTAACACGTTGTTTCTTGTGTTGCTTTTAGCCGTTCTGACAGGTGTGAGGTGATGTCTCATTGTAGTTTTGATTTGCATTTCTCTGATGATTCATGCTGATGAACATCTTTTCACTTGTCTGTTGGTTAACTGTATGTTTTCTTTAGAAAAATGTGCATGTCTTCTGCCCATTTTTAAATTTTAAAAAACAAACATTTGGGTTTTTAGTGTCAGTTGTATAAGTTCTTTACATATTTTGGATACTAACCCTTTATCAGATATGTCATTTGCAAATATCTTCTCCCATTCCTTTAGATTGCCTTTTAATTTTGTTGATTGTTTCCTTCACTGTATAGAAGCTTTTTATTTTGATGTAGTCCCAATAGTGTATTTTTGCTTTTGTTTCCTTGCTCAGGAGCCACATCTAGAAAGAAGCTGTTATGGACAATGTCAAAGAAGTTACTGTGCATGTTCTCTTCTAGGATTTTTATAATTTCAGGTCTCACATTTAGGTTTTTAGTCCATTTTGAATTTATTTTTGTGTGTGGTGTAAGGAAGTCATCCTGTTTCATTCTTTTGTATGCTGCAGTCTAGTTTTCCCAGCACCATTTGTTGAAGAGACAGTATTTTTCTCATTGGATATTCTTTCCTGCTTTGTCAAAGATTGACTGTATATTTGTGGGTTCATTTCTGGGTTTTTATTCTGTTTTGTTGATCTATGTGTCTGTTTTTGTGCCGTACCATACTGTCTTGATCACTACAGCTTTGTAATATAATTTGAAGTTCAGAATTGTGATGTCTCCAGCTTTGCTTTTCTTTACCAAAATTGCTTTAGCTATTTGGGGTCTTTTGCAGTTCCGTACAAATTTGAAGATTGTACTAATTGTGTGAAAAATGCTTGACTTTTTTTTTTTTTTAAAGATTTTATTTATTTATTTGACAGAGAGAGTGCGAGCACAGGCAGACAGAGTGGCAGGCAGAGGCAGAGGGAGAAGCAGGCTCCCTGCCGAGCAAGGAGCCCGATGTGGGACTCGATCCCAGGACGCTGGGATCATGACCTGAGCCGAAGGCAGCTGCTTAACCAACTGAGCCACCCAGGCGTCCCAAAAATGCTTGACATTTTGATAGGGATTGTGTTAAACGTATAGATTACTTTGGATAATACAGACATTTTAACGATATTTGTTCTTAACACTATTTGTCCATGATCATGGAATGTCTTCATTTCTTTGTGTTATCTTCAATTTCTTTTATCAGTATTTTACAGTTTTCAGAGTACAGGTCTTTCACCTCTTGGTTAGGTTTATTCCTAGGTATCTTATTATTTTTGGTGCAATTGTTAATGAGATTGATTCCTTATTTTCTCTTTCTGCTGCTTCACTTGGTGTATAGAAATGCAACAGATTTCTGTATGTTGATTTTGTATCCTGCATCTTTAATGATTTCATTCATCAGTTCTACCAGATTTTTGGTGGAGACTTTTGGCTTTCCTATATATAGTATCATATCATCTGTAAATAGTGAAAGTTTTATTTCTTTCTTACTGATTTTGATGCCCTTTAATTCTTTTGTCTTGTCGGATTGCTGTGGCTAGGAATTCCAGTACTGTAAAGAATAAAAGTGCTGAGAGTGGGCATCCCTATCTTGTTCCTGACCACACGGGAAAATCTCTCAGTTTTTCCCCATTGAGAATGATATTAGCAATGGGTCTTTATTATGGCCTTTGTTATGTTGAGGTATGTTTCCTCCACACCTACTTTGTTGAGGATTTTTTTATCATGAATGGATGTTGTACTTTGTCAAATGCTTCCCCCTTTTTTGGAATTACTTGAGAAGAAACAATTCTTCTCTAAATGTTTGGTAGAATTCATCTTTTTTTTTCTTTTTTTTTTTTTAGCTTTTTTATTTACACATAAAATGTAACCCCACCCCCCTCTCCCAACCCCTCCCCCCCACCCCCCACAGTTTGTTTTATGACATTAAGAGTCTCTTTTGGTTTGTCTCCCTCCCGATCCCATCTTGTTTCATTTTTTCTTTTCCTACCACCTTAACCCCCACCCCCGTTGCATCTCCACTTCCTCATATCAGGGAGATCATGTGATAGTTGTCTTTCTCCAGTTGACTTATTTCGCTAAGCATAATGCAGCCATCAAAAGAAATGAAATCTTACCATTTGCGACGACATGGATGGAACTAGAATTCATCTTTGAAGCCATCTGGCCCTAGACTTATGTTTCTTGAGAGTTTTTTTGATAATTTCTAAATTGGTCTGTTCAAATTTTGTATTTCTTCCTGCTTCTGTTTTGGTAGATTATATGTTTCTAGCAATTTATCCATTTCTTACAGGTTTTTCAGTTTCTTGGCATATAGATTTTTATATTTCCTCTAGTTGTATTTCTGTGGTGTGGGTTATCATTTCTCCTCTCTCATTTGTGATTTTTTTTTATTTGGGTCCTTTCTCTTTTTGATAACTCTGGTTAGAGGTTTATCAATTTTGTTGACTTTTCAAAGAAACAGCTCCTGGTTTTGTTTATTTGTTCTATTATTTTTTTAGTTTCTATATAATTTATTTCTGCTCTAATCTTTATTATTTCCTTCCTTCTGCTGGATTTGGGTTTTGTTTGTTCTTCTTTTTGAGATTTTCCTTGCTTCCTGAGGTCGGACTATATTGCTATAAACTTCCCTCTTAAACTGCTGTTGCTGCATCCCCAAGATTTTCAACTGCTATGTTATCCTTTTCGTTTGTCTCCATGTATTTTTTTTGTCTCCATGTATTTTTTTCATTTCCTCTTTGATTTCCTTATTGATCCATTCATTGTTTAGTAGCATGTTAATTAATCTCCATGTGTTTGTGTTCTTCCCAGATACTTTCTTGTGCTTGACTTGTAGTTTCACAGTGTTGTGGCTAGAAAAGGTCAATGGTGTGACTTTGATCTTCTTGTATTTGTAGAAGCCTGTTTTGTGGCCTAACATGTGATCTGTTCTGGAGTATGTTTCATGGGCACTTGAAAAGAATGTGTATTCTGTTTAGGATGGAATGTTTTGAATATATCTGTTCAGTCCATCTGGTCCAGTGTGTCATATAAAGCCACTGTTTTCTTGTTGCTTTTCTGTTTAGATGATCTGCCCATTGTTGTAGGTGGGGTGTTAAAGTTCTCTACTATTATTGTATTACTGTCAGTTAATTCCTTTATTATTAACTGTTTCATGTATTTGGGTGCTCCTTTGTTTGCATAAATATTTACAGTTGTTATATCTTCTTGTTGGAGTATCCCCCTTTGTTATTATGTAGTGTCCTTCTTTGTCTCTTCTTACAGTTCTTGTTTTAAAGTCTAGTGTGTCTGATACAAGTATTGGTACTCTGGCTTTCTTTTGACATTGATTTGCATGATAACTGTTTCTCCATCCTATCACTCTCATTCAGCAGGTGACTTTAGGTCTAATGTTAGTCTTTTATAGGCAGCATACAGATGGGTCTTGTATTTTTATCTATTTTAACACCCAGTGTCTTTTGATTAGGTGTGTAGCCCATTTATATTCAAAACAATTATTGATATATATGAATTTATTGGCATTTTATTACTTGTTTTGTGGATATTTCTAGAGTTTTTCTCTGATCCTTTCTTGTCTTTTTCTCTTTTGTGCTGATTTTCTGCAGTGATATATTTGGATTTCTTCCTCTTTATTCTTTGCATGTTTACTAGTGGTTTTTTGTTTTTGTTTTGTTCTTTTCATTAGTGGTTTTTGATATATGGCTACCATTAGGCTTATTTATAACCTCTTTGACATATAGCAGTCTTTGACATATAGCAAGTTAATGGTCATTTAAGTTTGAACCCATTCTTTTCTTCTCCCCACACTTTAGGTATACGTTATTTTATATCTTTCTGAATGGGTTCCTTGACTGATATTTTTACAGAAATACTCATTTTTATTGCTTTTGTGTTTTCTACTTTTATACTGTCATTGTTGGTCTCTTCTTTTCACTCAAAGAGTCCCCTTCAATACTTCTTGCAGGGCTGACTTAGTGGTTCCAAACTCCTTTAGTTTTTGTCTGGGAAACTCTTTATCGCACTTTCTATTCAGAATGATAGGCTTTCTGGATAGAATGTTGTGGCTGCAGATTTTTCCCATTCAGCACTTTGACTATATCCTGCCACTCCATCTGGCTTACAGAGTTTCTGTTGAAAAGTCTCCTGCTAGCTTTATGGGTTTTCTCCTGTGAGTTACTGACTTCTTTGGTCTTGCTGCTTTTAAGATCTTTTCTTTATCACTGCATTTTGTAAATTTATTTACAATATGTCTTGGTGTTGGCCGCCTTTTGTTGATTTTGATAGGAGTTCTCTGTGCTTCCTGGATCTGAATGTCTGTTTCCTTCTCTAGATTAGTGACATTTTTCAACTTTACTTCTTCAAATAAATTTTCTGCCCCCATTTCTCTCTTCTTTTGGGACTCATATAATACAAATGTTATTACATTTAATGGAGTCAGTGAGTTCCCTAAATCTGTTCTCATGTTGAATAATCCTTTCTCTCTTTTGTTTACCTTAATTGCTTTCCATTACTTTGTCTTTTATGTAATGATTTGTTCCTCTGTTTCTTTCAGCCTGATGTTCATTGCAGCAAGCATATTTCTAATCTTATTTATTGCACTCTTCATCTCTGATTAATTCTTTTCTAACTCTTTTATCTCTGTGTTAGGGTCTCACTTGTGTCTTCCACTCTTTTCTCAAGCCTAGTGAGTATCCTTATGAGTGAGCATTGCTTTAAATTCTCCATGGCATGTTACCTATATTAGTTTTGGTTAGATCTCTGGCCATGGCCTTATCTTGTTCTTTCACTGGGGATTAATTTCTGTCTTCTCATTTTGTCTAAGTCTCTGCCTGCTTATGTGTGCTAGAAGAGCCAGTTATGTCTCCTGCTCCTAAATGTGATAGCCATATGAAGGAGAGGTCATGTAGTGCCCAGGCTTGGTACTTCTGGAGGTATCTCTGGTGTGTGCTGCCTGCATTCTGCTGTTGTGTTCTGGCTGCTCTGTTCTTCAGGCCAGTCATCTGTAGAGGTTCTTCTTGCCCGCTGTGGGCAGTGTTTGGTCCTTGGCCTGAATGTGGTAAGTTCTGACTAGGTATGCCTTGGTCTGCTTATGAAATGAGACCTGTCACCACCTCTACCAGAACTGAGGCCCTGCAAAACTCTCTGGTTCCCCCTATGTCTTTTGATTACACCATTTAGTCCATTTACATGCAAAGTAATTACTGATAGGTATGCATTTATAGCCGTTTTATTGTTTCAACTGATTTTCTAGTTATCTGTTCCTTTGTTCTTTTGCTCTCTTCTCTCATGGTTTGATGGCTCTTTTTACATGCTTGGATTCCTTTGTTTACTTTCTGCATATTTATTATAGGTTTTTGAATTGTTATTAGGTTTATATATAATATCTTATGCATATAGTAGTTTATATTAAGTTGTTAGTTGCTTAAATTTGAGCCCTTCTAAAAGCACAGAAGTTTTACTCCCCTCCTTCCTCCACCTTTTATGTTTATGGTCTCATAATTTACATATTTTTATTTTATGAATCCCTTGGCTGATATTTATAGATATACTTAATTTTACTGCTTTTGTGCTTCCTACTTTTTAAGCTCTGGCTTATGGCCTTTCCTTTCCACTCAAAGAATCCCCTTTAACATTTCTGGTAAGAGTGGTTTAGTGTTGATGAATTCCTTTAACTTTTGTTAAAGTTAAAGCCATCCAGGTGCCCCAGGTTTCTCTTGTGTGTAACTGTTTTCTTGCTGCTTTTAAAATTCTCTTTTTTCAGGTTGTCTGGGTGGCTCAGTCAGTTGGGCATCTGCCTTTGGCTCAAGTCATGATCCTGGGGTCCTGGGATCGAGTCCTGCATCAGGCTCCTTGCTCAGTAGGGAGCCTGCTTCTCCCTCTGCCTGCCACTACCCCTGCTTGTACTTGCTCTTTCTCTCTCTCTCTGATGAATAAATAAATAAAATCTTTTAAAAAATTTAGATTTTCTTTTTATCACTACCTTTTGCTTTAGTTATTGTATGTCTTTGGTATGGACCTTCTTGGATTGATTTCACTGGAGGCTCTCTGTGCCTGCTGGATCTGGATTTCTATTTCTTTCCCCAGATTCAGGACATTTTCAGCTATTATATCTTCAAATAAATTTTCTGCCCCCTTTTTCTTCTCTTTCTGGGATCCCTGTAATGCAGATGTTACTGGGCTTGATGGTGTTGCTGAGTTCCCTTAATGTATTCTCATCTTTTTACTGTTCAGTTTAATGGCTTTTGTATTACTCTTACAGGTTGCTGAGCCAGTCTTCTGCTTCCTCTAGTCTACTACTTATTCTGT
Organism: Taxidea taxus jeffersonii; assembly: GCA_003697995.1. Lineage (NCBI taxonomy): Eukaryota > Metazoa > Chordata > Mammalia > Carnivora > Mustelidae > Taxidea > Taxidea taxus. The sequence goes on from RCUC01065854.1 coordinate 50,010, forward strand.
CTGGTACATTTTTGAGATACTGTATTCTTCGTCTTTACTTAGTTCTTGTTAATATTTTCTATCTCTTTGTTGAGGGTCTCACTGAGGTCCTCCACTCTTTTCTCAAGTCCAGTGAGTATCTTTATGACCATTACTTTAAACTCTCTATCAGGCATATTATCTCTTTTTTGTTTAGTTCTTTTGCTGTGATTTTGTCCTGCTTTTTCATTTGAGACATATTCCTCTGTCTCCTCACTTTGTCTAACTTTATCTGTTCCTGTGTGTCAGCTACTCCATCTGCTCTTTAAAGTAGTGGCCTTAACAGACACATGAAAAAGTGCTCCACGTCACTCAGCATCAGGGAAATACAAATCAAAACCACAATGAGATACCGCCTCACACCAGTCAGGCTAAAATGAACAAGTCAGGAAATGACAGATGCTGGCAAGGATGTGGAGAAAGGGGAACCCTCCTACACTGTTGGTGAGAATGCAAGCTGGTGCAACCACTCTGGAAAACAGCTTGGAGGTTCCTCAAAAAGTTGAAAGTAGAGCTACCTTATGACCCAGCAATTGCACTACTGGATATTTACCCTAAAGATACAAATGTAGTGACCCGAAGGGGCACATGCACCTGAATGTTTATAGCAGCAAAGTCCACAATAGCCAAACTATGGAAAGAACCTAGTTGTCCTCAACAGATGAATGGATAAAGAAGATATAGTATATATATACAATGGAATACTATGCAGCCATCAAAAGAAATGAAATCTTGCCCTTTGCGACGACGTGTATGGAACTAGAGGGTATTATGCTTAGTGAAATAAGTCAATCAGAGAAAGACAACTACCATATGATCTCCCTGATATGAGGAAGTGGAGATGCAATGGTGGGGGGGCATTAGGGGGGTAGGAAAAGAATAAATGAAACCAGATGGGATCGGGAGGGAGACAAACCAAAAGAGACTCTTAATGTCATAAAACAAACTGCGGGGGTTGGGGGGGGAGAGGGGTTGGGAGAGGGTGGTGGGGTTACATTTTATGTTTAAATAAAAAAGCTAAGGAGGCCGGGGGGAGGGAGAGGGTGGTGGGGTTATGGACATTGGGGAGGGTATGTGCTATGGTGAGTTCTGTGAAGTGTGTAAACCTGGCGATTCACAGACCTGTACCCCTGGGGCTAATAATACATTATATGTTTATAAAAAAAATTTAAAAAATTTAAAAGTTAAAAAAAAAATAAAGTAATGGCCTTCTGAAGAGGTTCTCTAGTACCCTGCTTCAGAACCAAGTGCTTCAGGGGTGTCTCCTATGTGTGTTGTCTGAGCAGTGTTTGCCTTCAGCCCAGTGCAACTGCAATGGTTCTCTTTGCCTGTTGTTGTAAATGGCCAGTTTGGGGCTGCCTTGCACTTTAGGTGGGTCAGACCAGGCATTTGCCGGTGCTACGGTCACACCCAACTGCAGTGTGCTCTCCCTGGATTATCCCCTGAGAAGCTTTTATTGGTGGTGGGGGGGCGGCCTGTAGTCAGACCAGATGTTTGACCCCAGTCACTGTTGGGGTCAGAGTCAGATTGGCATGTATGGTTATCTTCCGCTCTCCCTGTGGCATGAGTCACTTTGGAGCGGTACTGGTTTCTGTAGACTGCCTGCACAATGCCATTCTGTAACTCTGCCTTGGTTGGACTTCTGCTGAAGGCAGATCTGCAGGAGAATGTGGAGGCCAGGCATGCTGTTAGTGAGCTAGGTAGAAAGTGTTCCCAGAGGTGTCCATGTCTCTAGGTTGGGGGCTGGGGAGGGAAATGGCTCCTCTCGAGCTCTTTTTTTCTTGCAGAAGTCTCCTCAAGATTCCTGCCCCTTCAGTACATATGCTGAGATTAAAAAATAAATCTCCTTCCTGTATACCCCAGGTGCTTTCCAAACTACTGCTTCAATACTTTATTTTAGCAGGATTGTTTGTTATGCTCTGGCTCTCCCAGAGCTGAGCCCATTATTTTTTAAATTACCAGGCATTAAGTCCCACTGATTGTAAAAACTCATGAAGCCCCTCTCGTTTTCACAGTCAAATGTTATAGGGATTCATCTTCCCACTGCAGGTCTCCATGAATGTGTTGCCTGACATGGGGTCTGCTCCTCTCCCTTCTCCGTGCTTGTACTGTCTGTCCCTCCCGCAGCCTTGTGGGTCATTGGTTCCAGACCTCATGTCTGCCCTTCCTACCATTTCTTGGCTGTATCTTCTGTAGGATTAACTGTAGAGACTCTGCTAGTCTTCAGGCTGTTTTCTGGGTTATTTACACTGATATGGATGTTAGTTAGGTGTATCTATGGTATGAAGTGAGGTTAGGATCCTCCTACTCCACCATCTTCCCTGGAAGTCTGACCCTGCCATGATTTTTGCTTTCTAATTCTCTAGTCATCAAATCAAAAAGAGAAGTGAGCTTAGTTTAGGATGATTCACTCTTAGTAAACCTTTGCTGTCTTCTTGTGATTACCATGTTGTTTTCTTAAGTGTCTATAATTCATCTATCTAGTAATTTGATTTTAGACTTTACTGGACAAGTATATCAAGCCTTACCTCTTTGTAGTTTTCACACTTTTTGAAAATTGGGTCAGTATTTGACTATTTTCATTCTGGTTTCTCTTTTCAGTTCTACTGCATTTGCAAACTTAATATCCTCATATAATTGTCTTTAGCCTGTAACTTTGAACCTATGTAAAACACTTTGTTTTAGACTTCAGTTACTTATTTACAATATATGTGCCCCTTCTATTTGTCTTAGTTTATTTTTTTCTTTTTAAAGATTTTATTTATTTGAGAGAGAGCATGCATGAGCTCGCAAGTGGGGGGAGGGACAGAGGGGAAGAGAGAAAGAATCCCAAGTAGACTCTGTGCTAAGCACAGAGCCCAGCATGAGGCTTGATGCCATGACCCTGAGACCATGACCTGAACCAAAACCAAGAGTCAGTTGTTCAACCAACTGAGCCACACAGGCGCTGCGCCCCTTCCGTTTTAAAGAAAACTATTTCCTGGAGTGCCTGGCTGGCTCAGTTGGTAGAGCTTATGACTCTTAATCTCAGGGTTGTGAATTTAAGCCCCATCCACATTGGGCGTGGAGTCTATTAAAAACAACAACAAAAAGACAACTGTTTCCCTAATGGAGTAGTTGGAAGCAAAGAAAAGGTTGATTAGCCTGATTTCAGTCCATCGTCGGGTAACCTATTCCATTTTTCTCTAGCAGTGAGCTGTAAACCTCAGTTCATTTGGTGCTCTAGCCTTCCTGACAGGCTTATAGTTTATCACTTTAACATTTTAAAAAAATTTTTTATTTTTTTCTTTCTCTTATTTGTATTCCTCAGATCTGAGGTAATTTGAAGACTCCCTGTTCTGAAGAAATGACTTATTTAGATTTCTTTTCTTCACTGGGATTATTTCCAGCTGTAATAGTAGGATTTCTTTTTACAGTCTTTCACTCCTCTTGAATAATATTTACCTTTATTCATCTTGAACTGTGAGCTTATATTTTTTCTGCTGTTTTAAAAATTTAGGGACCATGTAGAATCAAGAATGTAAAAAGCAGCACAACTTCTACTACACAGTAATGTCATTTCTAATCCCTTTCTTCCTTCTACCTTGGAGGCAGTAACAAGATTCTTGCCACCTGCTGGTGCCTGTAAAGCCTCCCAAGTGTCTTTTGGAGAATGGCTGTCTTTTGGGAGGTCCTCCTGGCTATCGGATAACACCGTGGTATCGGCCTCTTCTTTCTTCTGTATGCATGTTATTTCACTGTGACTGGGATCTGATGCAAACCTAAGACTGATGCTGAAGCACCCCCCTGAGACCTCAGATCGTTACAGAAGTCTGTACCCTATTCTCCCATCTCTTGAGGTTTTTCTTTCTTACCGCCCTTCTGATTCATTTCAGATTCATTGTGAAAAACATCAGTAATTTTAATAGGCTGCAATGTGGAAATTTTTCTTTGATTTATTAACCCCTCCCTTATCCGAGCAGTTACTTATATGTGTAATAGATATAACTGGCAACCACTTGAAGCAAAAGCAAAAGTACAGAATATTCCGCACCAGTCCCTGCATTTCTTCCCTTCGTGTATTTATTAGGTACCCTGAAGAATTAATAGCTCTTTCTAGCAACTCCTAAAAATGCTTACCGGAGATTGTGCAGGAATGTATTCTTTGCTATCTATAAATCTCCTTTTCCCACACTCTCCCCCTTTACATGCTGATAGCTTTTTAACCACTTATTAGCAATTTTAAACTCTTTCTAGATCTTGAAACAGTGTCTTAAGCCACCTTCTAGTGCCTTCCTAATGAGCACTTGCATGTTTGAAAATAAAATATGAGTATTTTATATTAGGATAGGGGACTAAAATGGGGGACCAAAAAAGTTTATTTTTTTTCATCTCTTTAAAATAATACAGGTTGATGCACCAGCCTTTTCCCAATTGCCTCCATCCACTAGAGCAAAGGATGTGATCTGTTCCACTAACGTTTCTCACTATGAGCTCCAAGTGGAAATAGGTAATTATCCTGGATTGACCCTTCATCATTAGAAATGCAGTTGATGACAAAAAGATTGTTTTGTGGGCAGGTCTTTTTCTTTTGTCACCTGTAGCATAAAACTAGATGTTAATTGTGTCAGACAGACCTATCAATAGCCATACACATGTGAAACACTCGCTGTGAATTATCACAAATAGCTATTACACACTGCAAACAGATACTATGTTGGAGTCTAGGGATATAAAACCACATTAAACACTTGAGGAATCCATATTCTCTCTGGGAAGATGAACACGTAAGATAGTCTTGTTTATGTGCTAGAGGGTACTATAGTAGAGGCGTGTTGTTATGGGAACAGAAAAGATAGCACATCTGACCATCCGTCTTGACTGCTCTGAGAATCAAGAAAAGTCACAAAAATGAGGATCCCGAAGAAAGAGGAAAAGTTTGCTAAGTGTTCTATTCAGGGTTTTTGCTACAATAACAAAAGACAATACTGACTAGCTTAAGAGAGGAATATTTTTTGAACAGTATTGCTAAGTGACACAATTGTTGGCTAGAGAGAGAGACTTGGAAGAAACTAAGAAAAGCTATGGAACTAGAACCAGAGTCAGGGCCATGGCATAGGAACAGCCTAGTTAGTGTACTACCTGTTGGATTACTTACGTCCTAGATATTGGAACCCACTGCAGTGAGTTCTGACTGCCTCTGCTTTTGTTTATCACTAATTCCAGCCTTCATTTGGCTAAGCTTAAGTCATTGACCTTCCCATGCCAGTGTCAAGGAGACCAAGAGAAAATAAGGATCTGACACTTCGAAATAGCACTGGTGGAAAATGCCCCCAAATTAGAAAGGGTGTTCAGATGGCGTCGATTTAAAAAAAGATGAAAGAAAAAAAATTACTTCAGTAGATGACTGAAGAATGCTGGTTAGAAGGGAACTACCCCATAGATGCTCTTTGCCTATAAGTGGGAACAGAGGGAGTGTAGGCAGTGGTAGGAGACAAATCTGGAAAGGGAGGTTTGGAACACATCGTGAAAGAGTATTTAGAAGTTCAGACTCTGACAACTTACCCACTTCATTTCTCAAAGCAGTTTTGGAATTTACCCTGTCCATGTTTGAGATGCATTGTGGCACGGCGACAATGGCAATACTACCATCTGACAGGCGCTGTGCTGAACATTTCTTGTGCACTCTCTCATGTCAGCCTTTTACCACTCCCCATTTGTCTGACGAGGATACTGAGGCTCTGAGAATTTAAGTAACAGCGCTGCAGCTCGTGATTTGAAGGCAAACCTTTCTGACTGGAGAGGTGCTGCACTGTAGTACCTTTCTATTGCTAAAATGCTGGATTTAGAGGGAAAACTGGCAGCATCTCCAGGCAGCAGTGTGGAAGATAAAGGTCAGTGATTTACAACTGGAAGGACCATCCGTATCCCCTGAATCTTTAAAAATTGCAGTGCCTATATCCCATCACAGAGCTGTGGAGTCAGAATTTCTGCTGAATGGGACCTAGGTATAGGCTTTTGAAGTATTGTTTCCCCAGTAATTTTGGAGCATGCCTTCGTTGAGAATGCAGGGCATGGTGAGGAAGTCACTGCACGTGACCAGCGACAGAGGACAAGACTTGATCTACGCAGTCATGCTGACACTGGAATGGAAGGGATGGATTTGTGATTAACTTCTTTTCAAAGAGAAATGGCCCAATTTGGTGACTGTGGAGAGAGGGAGGGACTAACATTTATTAGGTGCCTATTGGTAAGTGCCGCTCTAGGTGTTTTAAATTTTAAAAATTGATGACACCAAATGCTGATGAGTATGTTGTAGCTCTTACACACTGCATATGGGAATAAAAATAGTTCAGCCGCTTTCCAAGCCAGTTTGTCAACTTCTTACAAGGTTAAATATGCATGACCCAGCCCTCACATTTGTAAGTATTTGCCAAAGAGAAATGAAAACATGTCTACTTAAAGAATATTTTGGCAGCTTTATTTATAGTTGCCAAAAGCTGAAAACAACCCAAATATTTATCAACTTGCGGATGGGTAAATTGTGGTGTATTCATACAGTGGATTATTGCTGAGCAATAGAAGCTACTGAAACACAGCAACAGGGAACAGTCTCGGAAGCATTATGCTAAGTGAAAGAAGCCTTTCAGGTCTGCCTTCCTCATGAGACCATTTATACGACAAACAGAAGTCACGTCAGTGGGTCAGGGATTGCTGAATGATATTCCATTGTTTGAATTTGCCATAATTTGTTTCTCAGGTCCCAATTTGAGCCATTACAATAGATACGTAATAGTATATCAATGGTATATTAATGGTATATGTAATGGTGGTTTTAATTTGCATTTCTCGATCTTGAGCATCTTTCATGTGCTTATTAGACATTTCTGTATATTCTTTTGTGGATTGCCTATTTAATCTTCTGCATATTTTTAAATTTAGTATAGGGTTAGGGCGCCTGGGTGGCTCAGTGGGTTAAGCCTCTGCCTTTGGCTCGGGTCATGATCTCAGGGTCCTGGGATCGAGCCTTACATGGGGCTCTCTGCTCGGTGGGGAGCCTGCTTCTCCCTCTCTCTCTCTACCTGCCTCTCTGCCCACTTGTGATCTCTCTCCCTGTCAAAGAAATAAATAAAATCTTTTAAAAAAATTTAGTATAGGGTTGCATAGAATTGTAAGAATTCTATAGAGTTGTAAAAATTTTTTATATTTGCTGGATATAAACTTGCAGTATAACTATCATTAATACTTTCATTCAGTGGCTTATCTTTTCATTTTCTTAATAGTGTTTTCTTGAAGAGCAGAAGGTTTTAATTTTGATGATGTCCAAATTGCCAGTTTTTTTTTCTTCTTTGGTTGCTAATATGAGTTTTATATCTGATTGTAGGAAGAGGATTTGATAACTTGACAACTGTCCATCTTGCCCGTCATACTCCTACAGGAACACTGGTGACTATAAAAATTACAAATCTAGAAAACTGCACTGATGAACGCCTGAAAGCATTACAGGTAACAATATGAGAAAAATTATGTATTTAATGTCTTTTGACAGGATTACATCTGTAAGAATTTTTTTTTCCCAAATTATAGTTCTTCTGTTAAAGTTAGATTTCTTTCTTCTAAACACACAATAACAGAGTCAGAAATAATAGCTGGAAGCCAGATCCATGAAAGAACAAATATATTCAAACTTTGGTAACTGGTATAAATTCCTTCAAATGAGTATCATCTTCAAAATGCTGGTCTGGAGATTTACAGTGCTCCTAGTCTAATCATGAATAGTCATATAGGGAAATAGAAAAAAAACAAAAACTGTTTCTTTTTCATCTAGCTAAATAAAACAACTTTTGAATTGATGAATTTTAACAAAATTGCATTTTGGGAATATCATAATACCATCTTCATTATCACTAATCATTTTCGATATAAAGAGGGAAGGCATTTTGTTTTGATATTGTCCCAATTTTTTAGGTATTTACATGTGCACATATATATTGCTCAGAAAAGAAGATTGAAAGAAATTACAGTGAAATGTTAACAGTGGTTGTCTCTGTGATTTAATGTTAGAAGTGATTATCTTCATAGTTTTATCTATTTTTAAATGTTCCTGTAATAAGAACATAATATAGTTTTTAAAAGTACGACTTCAGGAGTCAGACCAAGTTCACATCTCACTTCCACTCCTTTTATTATGTGCTTTCTGGCTTCTAAATTTCTTATTTCCTATTTTTCTCCTGTAAAAAAGGAATGATCATATGACACACTTCATATCATGGTGGTGACATTTAAAGAGATGGCAGCACTGAGAACAGTGCCTAGTAACTAATAAGCTGCGCTGAGTGCTAGCTGCCATCTCTGCTGTTATTTTCATCATGAGGGGGAAAAAAAGTTGTTTTTAAATATCTTGTCTCTTGTTTGTCCTAGAAAGCAGTGATTCTGTCCCACTTTTTCCAGCACCCCAATATTACAACTTATTGGACTGTTTTCACTGTTGGCAGCTGGCTTTGGGTTATTTCTCCATTTATGGCTTATGGTAAGAAAACTCACCTTAGATAAAATAACTCCTAGTTTAGTTTGGAAGCTATAATTATAAGGGTGAGTGGGATCTTAGATTTATGAGTCACTACTTTTAATTTATAAATCTGGTGGCCATCTAGATTTCATGATAAATTTCTATATCTGGTTCATGTTGAATTTAGGCTTTGGAAAAAAGCAGAATGGGTCTGATCATCAGTAAAACTACTACTGCTCCCCTAAAAAGTCCATGCCTTTGAACGAACTATCTCCTCCCTTCAGTTTCCTGGCTCTCTATCAATGGAAAGCCACTATAGGTCTTCAGGCAGAATGTTTCTTCACCTATGCACACTCTCTCTCTCCCAGTTTCTCTCATTGTAAATTACTTATCTTACTGTATGGTAAACATCTGTGTGTGTACCTGTCTCATTTCACTGGACTTGAGCTTCTTGAGGCCAGGATCATGTATTTTTCATTTTGGTGCTCATATATTTCCTCACACAAAGTGCTCAATAAGGCAATTCAATAAATAAATGAATGGATTCTAGGTTTGATTTTTAGGACAACTTTTGTGAATTGCCTCTGGATTAAAAAATCACACAACATTTTTCCAGAAATACTGAAAATTGTTAATTTTTTTATCTCTAGAGTATCATTAGAAAGGTCTTTTTGAAGATTCTTGAAGGAAAATTACCTTTGCATCTTAGGATAGTGGTTAGACTCAGACATAATGGGTGTGTGTATGTGTGTGTGTGTGTGAGAGAGAGAGAGAGAGTTTATGGTTGAAAGAACAATTAAAACTTAGCTAGAAGCAAAATCACTTTCAGTGTTCAATTAAAGATTTCAGGTGTCTCTTTAGGTTCAGCAAGTCAACTCTTGAAGACTTACTTTCCTGAAGGAATGAGTGAAACTTTAATAAGAAACATTCTCTTTGGAGCAGTGAGAGGGTTGAGCTATCTACATCAAAATGGCTGTATTCACAGGTATTTACTTATTTGTATTTTGCAGACTGAAAGGATTTAAGTGGAAAAAATCATTTAAGGAGACTTTGGGAAGAAAAGTTGAGTGTTAGGAGAGATAAGGAAACTCGTAAATGAAAATTGAGGAAGGAATGGGCTAGTAGGTACAGTAATTATTTATATTTTATGTTCATTCACCAAAAATGTTCAGACCACATCGTCTTTACCAAATGCTGTGCTCAGTTTCTGGTGGAGCACCTGCCCTCGTGGAGCCCTGGGGAATAAGCTGTAGGTGGTGATCCTGGTTGTCTGTTTTTTTTTTTTTTTTAGCTGCTTTTTAGCTCTATGTCATATTTATGTCATGTACAAATCGGAACTAAACCTTTCTTTGATTTCTTAAATATTTTGTAGCACCTTAAAACTATCATAGTAAGTATCAGTTCTCTTACTTTTAAACCATAGAAGCAGAAATAATTGGCTGAATATTAAAAATGTACTGTGATATACTGGGACTTTTTCCCTTTTAATTATTTTTAAATAAACTTTTTTTTTTTTACTGTTCATTTCAATCTCTTCAAAGCTTTTTTCTTACTATTCATTTTTAGGACCATTCTGGTTAACTGAGGAGTTTCAACAAACTGTATTCTAATTAATTAAGGTTTTATTATAATTAACCAAACTGTTGGCCATCCTACTCTGTTAGTTTCCAAATTCACTATTTTGGATGAAAAACAAGGCTCTTGTATAATTTATCTGACAAAGGAAATTTTTATATAAGACATCTGTAAATGATGATAATACCGTGAGAGGCTGCCCTTAATTGGATAATAATGCATTTAACTTTAAAGTCAAACTTTATACTTCAAATATTACTTGGCTTTTTAGACTTCTCTTTGGGTATTTTGCAACAGTAACCTAAAATAGTGAAATCAATAATTTGATTCCATTCCTAGTTTGAAAAAAAAATATCATCCCTTCCAAATGTAGCTAGCTGTATTTCCCCTTGTTCTAATGCTAAATTAAATACTTGAAAGGATTCCTTAATTCCCCAAACATTTCATATGTGGGTGTATACATATATATGTATGTATGTGTTTGTGTAAGCACACTTAACTTATAACTGTGCTATTTTATAACTTTATAAAGAGTATTTATTTTCCAAGAGAATACATGGATTTGTTCTGACCAGATTTGTATTCTTCATTGGCCAATTTCCTAGTATTTAGGATTGTTTCTTTTTGTTCTAGGAGTATTAAAGCCAGCCATATCCTCATTTCTGGTGATGGCCTAGTGACCCTCTCTGGCCTGTCCCACCTGCATAGTTTGGTTAAGCACGGACAGAGGCATAGGGCTGTGTATGATTTCCCACAGTTCAGCACATCAGTGCAGCCGTGGCTGAGCCCAGAACTACTGAGACAGGTCAGGTGTGGCCTTCATATTGGGTTGTCTGTGCATCTTGAGTGTCTTCTGAGCTTGACTAAAAGACAGTTGTGCCCTTAGATTGGATTGGTGAATGGCCTACTGCAAAACTTTTTTCCTCTTTCTTGTCAAAATTATTATGTTAGGGATTTTAAAATGTTTATACCACATAGGTATATCTTGATTTCTCACTTAAACGAGTTTTTCCCATTGTTCAACATCCTTTCTCAAAACATATTTCTATAACTTTTTATGAAGTTATTTTCACTAAAGGACTTCAAATTAATTGTTCTACAGGATTTACATGGATATAACGTAAAGTCAGATATTTACAGTGTTGGGATTACAGCATGTGAATTGGCCAGTGGGCAGGTACCTTTCCAGGACATGCATAGGACTCAGGTAAACGCAACTAAAAGCCCCAAACTACCTTTCTTTCATAAGATCTCTTATATTCAATCTAGATAATTTCTGTTAAACATTTTGCTCTTAGAATCTCTATTGTTGTTGTTTTCATGTTTTCTCTGAAAAGGGTTGAAGGAATTTTTTCTTTCTTTTAGATGTTGTTACAGAAACTGAAAGGTCCTCCTTATAGTCCATTGGATGTTAGTATCTTCCCTCAGTCAGAATCCAGAATGAAGAATTCCCGATCAGGTGTAGACTCTGGGATTGGAGAAAGTGTACTTGCCTCCAGTGGAACTCGCACAGGAAATAGTGACAGATTGCAAACTCCATCCTCAAAAACGTTCTCTCCTGCCTTCTTTAGCTTGGTCCAGCTCTGTTTGCAACAAGATCCTGAGAAAAGGTAATTTTGGCCACTTGTTAATCACATCAAAGTTGTATATTCTACAGAAGCTTTGTGGTATTCCCTTCCCACCAAATTCAAATCTCTTCTATCAGTCTTTTGATCAAAAAAATTACAGTCTAATCCAGAAAATATCAATGCTAAAAACAAGTAGAGGCAAGGAGCAAACAGAAAGAGTACTGGATCTGAAGTCAGAAGACGTGGTCTCTGGTCTCAGCTGTATCATTTCTTAACCTAATTATCTTGTAAAAATCAGTTCATCTTTCTGAACATTAATTACTGCATTTATGTTAATACATTTTAGAAACTTCCAAGTAGTACAAAAATGTTAGTTGTTGCCATAATAATAGTATAAATTATCATAACTACATATTAGTGTTAGTATTTCAGAAATAAAATGTGTCTTATTTATCTTTTTTTAGCCTCTTAATGCCTAGCATACTTCCTTATAATTAGTGCCCAATAAATGTTATTTCTCAAATTAATTCTTCCCATTAGTCAAGGTTGAAGCTAAGAATTGGACTTCAGTTTTTTAGTATTGAGTTTTATAACTCTAAAACTAATTTCTAATATATTTTATACCTAAAAATACACATTCTAATACAAGGTTCTTTTTTTTTATAACTTTTAAAAAAATTTCAGACCATCTGCAAGCAGTTTATTGTCCCATGTTTTCTTCAAACAGGTAAGTTGGTCTATCTTCTGTTGTCTAGATGTTTTTCAGTACTATTAAAAATTCATTTCATTTTGTTCGCTTAATGGGACAGTTTAATAACCAAGATTCTTAATAATTACTCCCTTACAAAGTAAAGTTAAAAACAAGAAAACTGTTTTGGTAGTTCAATTATAGACTTCCTAAAATACTTCCATTCTGCAAAACAAAATGAGTAAGAACAAACAGAATATCATTAAATGCTACTATGCCCTCAATTTATGTTTTGATTAGAGACATTTTAGTTTTTTCTATTGGCTAGAGATGATGAAGGGGCAAAGTAATTCTGATAAAAGTTAGTTCATTTGGTTATTACTTCTCTGTTTTCAGATGATCAAAGACACTTTTAGTGAAAATACCTAAAAACAATTTTAAACTTTTTATATTTTAAAAAGTCATTTATTCCTAACATAGCTACTGTATTGAGTTTATGTGCCAACACCCTTATTTTGAGTTTCTTTAACAGATGAAAGAAGAAAGCCAGGATTCAATACTTTCACTGTTGCCTCCTAAGCCATCAATAGCACTGTCTCCAGTGTCACCTTGGACTGAGCCAGAATGTGATTTTCCTGATGAAAAAGACTTAAACTGGGAATTCTAGGGCTGCCAAATCCTTTATGTCCTAGATACTTGACACTTTCTCCCTGCTGCTTTTCTTCTGTATTGCTAGGTACAAATACTAGAATTATACTTGAAAATACAGTTGGTGCACTGGAGATTCTATTGCTTAAAACCACTTTCTTCAAAGGAACATGAGTTCATAGCCTATTTGGTTAACTCAGAGTTCTAGTATAACTCCAGGAAAACTTCAGAATTATGAATCTAGCTACATTTAGTGTTCTCAGTTGTTCTCAATTGTTTTTCCCCAAGCTGTGACTAACTCCCCTTCTTGATCTTTCAATATAATTTTTGAGCCAGTTAATTTTTCAGCATTTTGTTGCCCTCAGGGGAAAGAGCCCTCCGAGGACAGTGCTTCCATTTTTTACTTCCAGATTCTCTAGCCTTTTTGATCAGTTGTTGTTAGACCAACAGGCTAGTTTATCCTGGCATCAAAACTCTTTTTTGATAGAGGGAAAAAATGTTTATACTTTTTCATTTTATTCTGTTAATACTTATGATAATATAAAACTGAGCCTCACATTAAATGATTCACTTGAAATATATAGGGATGTTGTAATTTGTGGGTTTTTTTCATAAAAGAGGCTAAAATGACACTTTTCTACTTCTGTAAATTATAGATCCTAAATTCATGCACCCCGTGGGAGCTCAATAAAGATTTATTGAAGTTATGCTTTTATTTTTTTGTGATTTGACAAAGCTAAAACATAAAATTCTAATTTGTCTTGCCAAGGAAAGCCCCTTCTCAAATAGATTTATTTACATAATATACATGAATTGGAGACAACCTGGTATGTATTTAATGAAGCAGAAGATATTCTGGCCCTTTATATGATTATTCTTGCTCCTGTAGGGGATACAAATTTTTTTTTATTTTTTATAAATTTTTACTTTTTTAATAAACATATAATGTATTATTAGCCCCAGGGGTACAGGTCTGTGAATCGCCAGGTTTACACACTTCACAGCACTCACCATAGAACATACCCTTCCCTATGTCCATAACCCCACCCCCCTCTCCCGACCCCCCTCCCCCCAGCAACCCTCAGTTTGTTTTGTGAGATTAAGAGTCTCTTATAGTTTGTCTCCCTCCCAATCCCATCCTGTTTCATTTATTCTTTTTCTACCCCCCCAAACCTCCAACATTGCATCTCCACTTCCTCATATCAGAGAGATCATACGATAGTTGTCTTTCTCTGATTGACCTATTTCGCTAAGCATAATGCCCTCTAGTTCCATCCACGTTGTCACAAATGGCAAGATTTCATTTCTTTTGATGGCTGCATAGTATTCCATTGTGTATATATGCCACATCTTCTTTATCCATTCATCTGTTGATGGACATCTAGGTTCTTCCATAGTTTGGCTATTGTGGACATTGCTGCTATAAACATTCAGGTGCACGTGCCCCTTCGATCACTACGTTTGGGGATACAGATTTTAAGGATGTACCTTATTAGCAAAAAAGAGAGATGTGTCTCAAAGAGTATATAGTTTAAAGTGTGGTAAATTGGGGCCTACCTCAGTTAATGGATTGTCTTATTGAACATTACATTAAAAATTCAGATTATTATTTTAAGACTAAAGAATTAAACCAATGAGACAAATAATGCAAAAATGAATAGACAATTTGAAACACAAACCTTTTCATGTTTATTGGCGAGCTCTCCTCAAGAATGTTTAAGTTACTCCATCAAGTAAGCCATGAAGACCTGCCAAGGTAGAAGAGGGAGAAAACGTGAATACTATTTGAGGCCCTGAGATCACCTGTAGTGGTGGGGGCTGTAGTTCATTCCACTAACCTCCTCCTGTTTCCTCTAGGCAAGGGAGGCTAACAGGAACCATAAAACCAGGTGGAGAGTTAGTTACAAAGGTAGAGTCTGGAAGCCACAAAGCAGTGCCGCTCAGATCTCCTGTATATTAGAGGAGTATTAGAGTTCTCAAAAGAAACAGTTCTTTGGAAAAAAAAAAAAAGAAACAGTTCTTTGGTTCAATAAGAACCAATAAGATACTTATTAGGAATAAATATTGCTTATATTATTATGGAGACTAACAAGTCCCAAGATCTGCAAGGTGAATGGGCATTCTGGAGACCCGGGAGAATTAATGATGTAGTTCCAGTCCAAAGGCTGGCACGCTAAAGACTCAGAAAGAGCTGATGTTTGAGTCCAAAGGCAGGAAAAAGCTGATGCCCCGTTTGAAGACAGGCAGAAGGAGTTGTGTCTTACTCAGGTGAGAGTCAGCCTAGTGTTTGAGAGTCAGAACAATGTCTCTGTTCTATTCAGGTCAACTGATGAGGCCCGCCCACATCAAGGAAGGCAGTCTGCTCTATTCAGTCTACAGATTTTGTCAATTTCCTCAAAAAAACTTCCTCACAGAAATAGCTGGAATAATGTTTGACCAAATAAATGGACTTCCTGTGGCCCAGTTAAATTGACACATAAAATAGACCATCACAGTAGATATTGATAGCTTCATCCTGAGATCACTTGCCTTAAATTTTGCACCATAGGCTCTTTGCTTGTTGTATTCATTTTCTATCTCTGATGTAACAAATTACCACAAATTTATTGGCTTAAAACAATAGAAATTTATTTTCTTACAGTTCTAACCATCAGAAATTTCAAATGGGTTGAGAGGGCCATATTCCTTCTAGGGGCCCTAGGGAGAAATCTGCATTTGCCAATTTCTAGAAACTGTCTGCCTGCCTTTGTGGACCAACATTATTCAACAGTGATCACATCTCTGACTGACCTTTCCGCTTCTCTCTTGTACGGACTCTTCTTTGGGCCTACCCCAAAAATACAAGATAATCTCCCCAACTCAAGATCCTTAACTTAATCACAACATCAAAGTCTCTTTTGCCATGCAAGGTAACATAATCACAGGTTCTGGGAATTAGGATGTGGATATATTTGGGATGAGGCGGGGAGAAGAGTCATTATTCTGCCTTACCGCATGTATCTAAATTCATCTTGCTGTCTGCTTTCTGAAGGACCACGCTTGATCTTAGCCAAAAGGCCGGGAAGCGATGCTTTCTGAAGGACCAAACTAGTACAGTAACCTTGGCAAAATGCCCTCCTATGAGCTTCTGTAATACGTCCGCCGGACAGCACTGACAGAACAAATACTTGTATATTTATGTCCCCAGCAGACTGTGGACTCCTTGGGAATATCGTCTGATTCACTACTATATTCCTAGTGTTCGATAAAGTATTTGGCTTATTATAGATATTTAATATCTATTTAAGGAAGTCTTCCTTGAATAAAGGTTATGAGGATTTTTTGTTTTAAAAAGAAGGACTTGAAAAAATCTGAGAGATGTCTATGGTAATTTTGATTTCTATGGAAATTTTTGACTCTTGATATGTTATAATATTGCCATTATGTTACAATATGGCCTTTAGAAGTTTAGTAAGGTAAAGAGACTTCAGTTTTCATTTAGTAAATATGTCCTTTACTACAAGCCAGGTCAGTGGTTTTCCTCGTACTGCTGGTCAATTGCCTGTTAGTTCTCAAATCCATTTATTCATTCTTCTCCTCCTCTGCTTCATTGAGAACTACATTTCCCATGCACCCTCACTCTCTGGTTTCCAGGGAGGCACCACTGGAAGATCAGAGTATTAGAGGAGAACAGGAGAAATGTATTTATTTCTTACCTTTTGTCCCAATTCCCTGTTTTTTTGTGGTGTCTCTGGCAGCAGCTGTAACTTCCTTGTCTTCTGGCTTTAGGACTCTCGTAACACCACTTCTTGCTGTCCCTCCCATCTGAGGGCTGGTATCACTTCTTTCTCTTGCTAATCTTTGGATTGTCTCACCATCCCTTTTGGTTCCTCAGCCTTAGTTCCATCACCAATGAAACCAATTCCCTGTGTTCCTTCTACTTGAAAGATGCAGAGTTACTTTCCCAATTACATTCTGATTAATACACATACTGACAACCTTGAAGACTACCAGAAATTCTTGGTCTCCAAAAAAAAAATTACTGCCTCTTGATTATACCATTAAATGATGATCAAGAATCCATTTTCCGGGGCGCCTGGGTGGCTCAGTGGGTTAAGCCTCTGCCTTCGGCTCGGGTCATGATCTCAAGGTCCTGGGATCGAGCCCTGCATCGGGCTCTCTGCTTGGCAGGGAGCCCACTTCCTCCTCTCTCTCTGCCTGCTTGTGATCTCTGTCAAATAAATAAATAAAATCTGGAAAAAAAAAAAA
>RCUC01065856.1:0-10436 GCA_003697995.1 Taxidea taxus jeffersonii
AAAAAAAAAAAACAGATGTGGAGTGGAAGGGTTGTTTTTGTCTCTGTTTAGAGTAGACAATTTTTCTCTATTGCTAAGAAAGAGAAGACAGAAGACATCAATATAGATAAAAGTAGGATTTGATTAAGTCATTTGATTTGTTGTATTTTATTATGAGTCAAGGGCATCAGCTTAATATGATGGCCTAGGACAGAATGTGGGAAGCTAGAAGAGGAAGTATAGTCCTATGAGGAGTGGAGATTAACTAGGGGGTGGAATAGGATTTCAACTTTACTTCCCTTATTCAAGACATGTAACTTGGAATTTAGGACAGCAGCTGAATTCAACAAGAAAGGGTTTAACCAGGCAGCTAAATGGGGAGAAAAGGGAACAATAGTATTGAGAACATTTGCAAGGGAATGGTTATGATAATAGAAACCATGGATGTGAGGAGGTAATAAATGGTGAAAAGGTTATAGGGTGAGCGAAGGGAAGGTCTCAATAAGGATAAGACATTTTGGAGTAATGCTTAGTGTAAGTGACATGGATGGATAGGAGTTAGTAGTTTTACAATGTGCACTTGAGATTGAAATTTTGAAAGAGGAATAGCAGAGACAGAATAAGAACTTCAGAGATAACAGATACTGCAAAGGCTTGGGGAGCCCCTTATGAAACACAAAATAAAAGTAAGTTCCAGTCTATAAAATAAGTGGAAGGAGATTAAAAAATTTATTTTTTCATGATAACTATTTCAATACTGCTTATATAATGGTATTATAGAATTCTGAAAACAACTTTTCGCCATGTTAGTGGTTATGTGTTGCCAGTGCCCTAAGCAAGGGATCAACCTGCTTTTCAAGTACTTGAGCTTTATACTTCACTTCCCAAAAATGATTAGGTGGGATGTCACTTGTGGAAACCATAGATTAAATAATTAATCTCTCTGTTCTGTAGTGTTATCATCTGCAAAGTGGTGATAATAATACCTAACTAGAAAGGGTGCTTGACAATCAAATGCAAGTGTGTGTGTGTGAGAGAGAGAGAAAGAGAGAGAGAGAGAGATTTGTATTGAGGGTGTTCAATAACTTTTCTTCTGTTCAGTTTCCATTCTTATTTTCAAACATAAGCTATCAGTGTTTTCTAAAGTAGTATTTGTTAAAACATTGTTTTCAAGGGATAGCTTCTTCTCATGATAGAAAAGAGAGGTTTGTTTAAATATATCTAGAGAATCTGAGGTTAAACAATATGTTTTGGATTTTAAGATACTATTTTTTTTTCCTGCAGCACTTTCCGGGGACTTTATTTTCCTTATATGTATTATGACCCTAAGTGAAGAGGAAGTTGGTTTTATTTGTTCCAATTTTTCCAAAGTTCTTTGATGATGAAGTTATTTGTAAAACACTAACTTTCCAAAAATCACACTTCGGGAAATGCTGGGATACATTGTCTCTTAGGATTTCTTTTCCTCAAGGTTATGATAATATCAGTGATCAATAAATGGATTAAGTGTGAATGTTGAAGGCAAAATGTAGTTAAGATCTATGGATGTAATCATTAAGAAGGAAAGAACTATGGCTCTTTCCCTCATGGAACTTGAAATCTAAGTATGTTTGGCACTTCAAAATAACCCCTCCCACCCCACCCCCCACCCTTTATCTCCGCAAATCCCAAGTCCTTCAAGGGATACTTTTCATCCATCTCATTGTCCTGTCAGTAACACTTTCCAAAGAGCATGTAGTCAGTAATCAATTATTTTAATAAAATTGCAGGAGCTTAGGATGTAACTCAAAATTGTCAAATACCAACATTCGGAGACAGATAACATCTGCTACAAACATCCTCATCAACAACTTCAAGGTAAAGGAAGTGACTTTATTAGACCTTTTCAAGACTAGACAGGGAGATTAAAAAAAAAAAAAGATTAAGAAAAATCAATATATCTTTTCACACATTGGCCTACAGACAGACAACAGAGACTTCCAGCTACAAGCCAAACTTAAAATTAGAATCTTTAATGTTACCCAACTTTAATGAGCAGAACTGAGATAATATACACATGACACCTATTTACTCAAGCACTTTGATTAGTCCTGTCTAAATGCCCAGCTCACCATTTAAAAGAAAGAGGACCACTAACAAGTTCTTAGAGCCTAGTCCATCTTCAAAGGATATAACTGTTTTCCTCTGAGAAAAGAAGTCATACACAGCATGTTGTCTGAAGAAAATGAATCACTGTGAAGCATCTCAGAAATGGCAGGGAAATGGGAGGATGAGAGTAGATTATGAAAGTTTAAATCAGCCTGAAGCATGTCCTCTAACTATAAAATGATGCTGAGAAGGGCTGATGAACAATGACAAATATCCTGAATGTTAATAATTGTTGCAACCAAACATGCACTGACCAGAGCATAAGGTATACATGTGGAGGCATCAATAGGATAATTCACTCAACCATTCTAAGCATTCTCAAAGTGTGGTCCTATAAGAGCAGCTTGAGCATCACCTGGGAATGGGTTAAGAAAGGCAAATTCTTGTCCCCTTACTCAGACTAGTTGGTTCAAAAACTGTGAATGGAGCCTAGAAATATGTATTTTAGAAAACCCTCTAGCTGATTCTCACACACTCTCAAATTTGGAAACTATTGATCTATCCAAATCATTGCAACAATTTGCCTAAGAACATAGCCTTTTCTCAGAAAATCCCCCCATTTAAAAAATCCTATAAAAAAAAACGTTTCTTTGGCCTTGTCTGCATATGGCAATAGCCTAATCCCATAGGGAACATGAAAGAACAATTATAAAGGGAGTCAGAAAAGAGGCACTGGCCTCAGTCATCAAACTAAGTTATGTATGCTAACAGTGATGTGATGAGCAAGGGTCACTGATTAGCAGGTTTGGCCTCAACTGCACACAGCTGCAAGGTCAAAAGCATCATATTCATTGGCAAGGAGCTACACAAATAACTCCTTAATTAAAATGCCTGTTGTATACCTAAACAAAACGAACCACTAGCATTTAACTTACCATTATGAAAAGTCCTATTGATTATGAAATGTTAAAAATATATTACATCAATTTGAGTCATTTGTCTACAAGGTAATAGGACACTGTGGGAGGCTTGCTGATAATAGAGGGGGTATTTCATGAGGACCTGCTGAGGCAGATTTATGTTTTCAAAATTTAGATACAGGAGATCGCACTTGTTTAGCTGCCATTGTAAATCCATTAGGAATATGTTGAATAGCAGCCAAAGAGAGAAACCTGTGACAATATGACCAAGTCAAGCAGAACATATTTAGGTTTAGAGTCTAGGAAATGTTTATCCTACCTTCAAATATTCCCTACTATCAGCTTTGGCTATGGCTCCCTGCTCCATCATCAGGTGGCTCTGCTCCTGCTACTCAGTTTCATCCAGAAGAGAACAGAGCCAACCCTGTCCTGTCCAATCAGCAGCTGGCTGCTTATCTGACCAGAACAGCTCCATGGGGCAAAGTTCCTCTCTCTGAGATAAACAGTCCCTTCCATTCCGGGAAACAAATTGGCTCTGGAAAAGTAATGTGTGCAGAGCAAGATTACAAGAAAAAATAGAGAAGCCAGAATGGGACATGGTAGATAAAAAGGGATAAAGATGGAAGGAGAAAAGGATGGTAAGGAAGAATAATTAGGGAGGTAAAGCAGACGGCAAAAAGGAAAACAAAGCTATTGCCACTCAAACTTAGAAAGATTACATAGTATTTAAATATTTGCAAACTAAGTATCTCTCCTGCAACAAACCACCACAGCAAAATGGAAAGTTGATACTCTATATCCATACAATAGCTCCACTTCTATAAGGAAAGCTTCCCCCACCCAATTCAATACAAAATATCTATTTGTATTGGTTTCTGTCAGTCTTTTAAATTTCTTATAACAAAAGTATAATACATCAGGCCTGTGATTAAAGATATGTTAGCAGTATTACCCAACTTGGCAGTTATTTTTTAAGTCCTATGTTATAGGAAAAATGTATCTATAACTGAGACCTGATTTATTCTCTAGAGCAGCTAGAGTTAAATGAGTGTACCCTCCAACACGTATTTTTCAGTGAAGATAAGGTAACCAGTAGAGTTGAGTATTATGGCATTAGGGAGACTTTCTCATTCACTTTTGTGACACATTATCCAGTTGCTAGTTTATCACTTGCATTGACTACAGAAATAGCACTACACTCACGTAAGTTCGTCAGGTCGAGTTGTAGAAAAAAAATCACATTTCTGGTCAAGGGATTATTTCCAAATTTCTACTTTTTAAAGAGGTTACTAATCATATATCTAGATGACTTAAAAGAGTACAATAATGTAAAATATTTAAAATGCTAAAATAAATAAATAAATAAATAAATAAAAATAAAATGCTAATTAATATTAATCACAGTGGATATCCTCCAGTGTCATGAAAATCTATCAATCTCAAAAAGAGGAATCTTTCCTACTATACATTTTATTTCCTTTATTTTACTATAAATATAAGAATTTGATGGGGATCTTACCACACTTTAATTATTATCATAAATATTTAAATTATATGGGGCCAAAACTCATAATCTCCAATTAATTTTAATTAAGAGGTAAAACTTCTAAAGCTTTCTACTTAATTAATATATAAATTGTACTACCTGTTATTGATAAGTGTTCTCTATATGAAAATATATTATTCTCATGCCATATGCTATTACTAAATTACAGAAGAAGCCAGATAATGTATATAAAAATATAGAGTGTTCTTGAAAATAATATTAAATCAGAATCACCAGATAGGAAGACAGAGATGCCAATAGTAACTTTTACTTTTTTTGCCCCCTGTTTCAGCCTGCACACACAAATATTCAACTATTCAGAATGATTCTGAATGAATTCAACCATTCAGAATGCTTATGCCATATAAATAATCATTGTAATCTATAAAAGTCAAATCATGTAATTTTATACTAAACTGAATTTATATCTCAACTACCTGTAATAAGAAAAAATAATTTGCTTTATTTGTGAAAGATTTTTCAGAAAAGGAAATCCAGTAACATCCCTTGACTTGCAGTTGAAAGACTGAGTAGCTAGTTTTTTGTCAGTGAATTTTTTGATACTGCCATCCACTAAAAGAAAACAAAAATGAAAACATAAAGCTTTTATATTTCAGACAGCTCTTATCAACTTCAAAATGTTTTCAATCAATAAACTTGGTATGCCTGCTATGTGTCAGTAATATTAAGATGAAAAAA
Source organism: Taxidea taxus jeffersonii (assembly GCA_003697995.1). NCBI lineage: Eukaryota > Metazoa > Chordata > Mammalia > Carnivora > Mustelidae > Taxidea > Taxidea taxus. The sequence continues at coordinate 5,233 of RCUC01065856.1, forward strand.
ACATCGTGATTGACACATTTGGAGCATAAAAGGTTTTAAGGACTAATTTAAATATTTTGTTTCATTACCTTCTGGTCCATAACTCATTCATTCATTCATCCATCCATCCATATTTATTCATAGTCCATATATATTACCTGAGCACCAACAATGTATTAAGTACTGTACTAGGCCTTGGAAAGGCACAGGTTGACAACTTAGATATTCTCCTTAGAGATGCAATGGGGATGGGGTTAAGGGGGTAGGAAAAGAAAAAATGAAACAAGATGGGATCGGGAGGGAGACAAACCAAAAGAGACTCTTAATGCCATAAAACAAACTGAGGGGGGTGGAGGCGGAGAGGGGTTGGGAGAGGGTGGTGGGGTTAACATTATATGTTTAAATAAAAAAGCTTAAAGAAAAAAATTAAATTAAAAAAAAAGAAATCTAATGGGAGTAACAGTTAATAAACTAAGGATTTCAACAGAACATAATCATGAGCAGTGACATAAAGTATGTAACCAGTGCACTCAAATTAAATCTTAAGCCCAGACTTCTTAGAGGAAGTGATATTTTGCTGAATAATGAGAAGCCTTGTAAAGAGGCAACCAAAAGGTTTGAAAGTACATAATAGTGTGGGCTGAAGTGTGGAGATTTAAAGCCAAGCCAGTAATTGAAGGAGGAATTCAATGTACTCCCCAAAAGTAGTACTAATGCCCAGAAAAAGCAGAGGTTGAAAGTAGAGAGAAGGAGGAGTCAGATTACAAGGAATTGGGTGATACATTAAAAGGAATGAACGCTATCTTGAACATGATGAAGAGGCATCAAAAGAAATATCACCAATTGCTTTTAAGAAACAATTCTCCGAATCCCAAAATTCATATAGAAACACAAAAGACTCCAAAGAGCCAGAGATGTCTTGAGAAAGAACAAGTTCACAGTTTTGATTTCAAATTATGTTATAAAGCTATAGAAAAGCATAAAAAAGACACATAGATCAACAGAACATTGTAGAGGGCCCAGAAATAAGCCCATGCATATATGATCTTCAGCAAATATCTTCAACAAGGCAATTTCACATAGGAAAAATGTCCAGGAGTTGTTCTGAATTGGTGTGTTTCCTAGGAGTGAAGGGGGGCCCAGAACTTCCTACTCAGCCGTGTTGCTGACATCTATGTGGGTTTTTTGTTTTTTGGGTTTTTTGTCCTCTGGTCATCTTGTTCCAAAGATTTGTTTTACCTTCCATAGTACCATGTTTTTACTAAATACCAGAATCAGCACAGTACTATATGCTCTCTAAAATACATTAAAATGAGCAGAAAATTAACAATGTACAATATTGGGAAGGGGTTGGGCTCTATTTTCTAGGGACATAGGCAAGAATGAAATGTTAGAAACACCAAAATTGTAAAGACAGTAAAGGTGAATAAATTCACTGTAGTCACATACAGCAGGGAAGATGGCTATAATAGAAACAACAGACATTTTTGACAAGCACATACAAACATAACACTCTTATCAAACATCAAAAAGGCTATGAAGAAATTGGAAACCTCATGTATTACTGGTGGAAATGTAAAATGGTACAGTCACTTTGGAAGTTGATTTGGCATTTCCTCAAAATGTTAAATATAGGGTTGCCATATGTCTCAGTAGTTCCACTCCTAGGTATATGCTCCAAGGAATTGAAAACATATATTCCCACAAAAACTTCTATATGAATATTCATAGAACCCTTAGTCATTATAGCCAAAAAGTGGAAACAACCCAAATGTGTATCAACTGATGAATGGGGACAATTAGATATTGGTCAAAGGATACGAACTTTTCCGTTATAAAATGAGTAAGATTTAGGCATCTAAGGTACATTGTGGTGATTATAGTTAACACTGTATTGCATGATTGAAACTTGTTACATTTACAGCTAAGTAGATCTTAAATGTTCTTAGTGTAAAAATAAAAATGGTAATTATACAAAGTGAAGGATATGTCAACTAACTTCATGATAGTAAACATTTTGTAATATACATGTATAAACCCCTGGCCAGACTTATCAAAAAGAAAAGAGAAAGGTCCCAAATAAATAAAATCATAAATGAAAGAGGAGAGATCACAACCAACACCAAGGAAATACAAACAATTATAAAAACATATTATGGGCAACTCTATGAAAACAAATTTGACAATCTGGAAGAAATGGATGCATTCCTAGAGACATATAAACTACCAAAACTGAACCAGGAAGAAATAGAAAACCTGAACAGACCCATAACCAGTAAGGAGACTGAAGCAGTCATCAAAAATCTCCCAACAAGAGCCCAGGGCCAGACAGCTTCCCAGGGGAATTCTACCAAACACTTAAAGAAGAATTAATATCTACTCTTCTGAAACTGTTCCAAAAAATAGAAATGGAAGGAAAACTTCCAAACTCATTTTATGAGGCCAGCATTACCTTGATCCCAAAACCAGACAAAGACCCCATCAGAAAGGCATATTACAGACCGATATCCTTGATAAACACAGATGCAAAAATTCTCACCAAAATACTAGCCAATAGGGTCCAACAGTACATTAAAAGGGTTATTCACGACAACCAAGTGGGATTTATTCCTGTGTAGCAAGGTTGGTTCAATATGCACAAATCAATCAATGTGATACAATATATTAATAAAAGGAATTACAAGAACTATATGATAATCTCAATAGATGCTGAAAAAACATTTGACAAAGTACAACATCCCTTCCTGATCAAAACTCTTCAAAGTATAGAGATAGAGAGTACATACCTCAATAATGTCAAAGCCATCTATGAAAAATCCACAGCGAATATCATTATCAATGGGGAAAAACTGAGAGCTTTCCCCCTAAGGTCAGGAACATGGCAGGGATATCCACTACCACCACTGCTATTCAACATAGTACTAGAAGTCCTAGCCTCAGCAATCAGACAACAAAACAAAATTAAAGGCATCCAAATTGGCAAAGAAGAATCAAACTATCACTCTTTGCAGATGACATGATACTTTATGTGGAAAACCCAAAAGCCTCCATCCAAAAACTGCTAGAACTCATATAGGAATTCAGTAAAGTATCAGGATATAAAATCAATGCACAGAAAGCAGTTGCATTTCCAAACACCAACAGCAAGACAGAAGAAAGAGAAATTCAGGAGTCAAGCCCATTTATAATTGCATCCAAAACCATAAGATACCTAGGAATAAACCTAACCAAAGAGGCAGAGAATCTATACTCAGAAAACTATAAAGTACTCATGAAATAAACTGAGGAAGACACAAAGAAATGGAAAAATGTTCTGTGCTCATGGATTAGAAGAAAAATTATTGTGAAAATGTCTATGCTACCTAAAGCAATCTAGACGTTTAATGCAATCCCTGTCAAAATACCATCCATTTTTTTCAAAGAAATGGAACAAATAGTCCTAAAATTTATATGGAACCAGAAAAGACCCTGAATAGCCAGAGAAATGTTGAAAAAGAAAGTCAAAGTTGGTGGCATTACAATTCCAGACTTCAAGCTCTATTACAAAGTTCTATTACAAAGCTGTCATCATCAAGAAAGTATGGTACTGGCACAAAAACAGACACATAGATCAATGGAACAGAATAGAGAGCCCAGAAATAGACCCTCAACTCTACGGTCAACTAATCTTCAACAAAGCAGGAAAGAATGTCCAATGGAATAAAGACAGTCTCTTCAAAAACTGGTGTTGGGAAAATTGGAGAGCCACATGCAGAAAAATGAAACTGGACCATTTCCTTATACCACACACAAAAATAGACTTAAAATGGATGAAAGACCTCAGTGTAAGACAGGATTCCATCAAAATCCTTGAGGAGAACAGAGGCAGCCACCTCTTCGACCTCAGCCACAGCAATTTCTTCCTAGAACCATTGCTAAAGACAAGGGAAGCAGGGGCAAAAATGAACTACTGGGACTTCATCAAGATCAAAAGCTTTTGCACAGCAAAGGAAACAGTCAATAAAACCAAAAGACAACCTGGGGCACTTGGGCGGCTCAGTGGGTTAAGCCGCTGCGTTCGGCTCAGGTCATGATCTCGGGGGCCTGGGATCGAGTCCCGCATCGGGCTCTCTGCTCGGCGGGGAGCCTGCTTCCCTCTCTCTCTCTACCTACTTGTGTTCTCTGTCTGTCAAATAAATATATAAAATCTTAAAAAAAAAAAAAAGAAAAAAGAAAACCAAATGACAACTGACAGAATGGGAGAAGATATTTGTAAATGACATATCAGATACAGGGCTGGTATCCAAAATCTATAAAGAGCTTAGCAAACTCAAGACCCAAAGAACAAATAATCTAATCAAGAAATGGGCAGAGGATATGAACAGACATTTCTGCAAAGAAGACATCCAGATGGCCAACAGACACATGAAAAAGTGCTCAACATCACTCGGCATCAGGGGGAATACCACAATGCGATACCACCACACACCAGTCAGAATTGCTAAAATTAACAAGTCAGGGAATGACAGATGCTGGCAAGGATGTGGAGAAAAGGGCACCCTCCTACACTATTGGTGGGAATGCAAGCTGGTGCAGCCACTCTGGAAAACAGCATAGAGATTCCTCAAAAAGTTGAAAATAGAGCTACCCTACCAATCTCACTACTGGGTATTTACCTTAAAGTTACAAATGTAGTGATCCGAAGGGGCACGTGCACCTGAATGTTTATAGCAGCAATGTCCACAATAGCCAAACTATAAAAAGAACCTAGATGTCTATCAACAGATGAATGGATAAAGAAGATGTGGTATTTATACAATGGAATACTGTGCATCCATCAAAATAAATGAAATTGCCATTTGCAACGATGTGGATGGAACTAGAGGGTATTATGCTTAGGGAAATAAGTCAACCAGAGAAAGACAATTATCATTTGATCTCCCTGATATGAAGAATTTGAGAGGCAGAGTGGGGAGTTTGGGGAGTAGAGGAGGAAAAAATGAAACAAGATGGGATCGGGAGGGAAATAAATCATAAGAGATTCTTAATCTTACAAAACAAACTGAGAGTTGGTGGGGGTTGGTGGGGGAGGGAGAGGGTGGTGGGGTTATGGACATTGGGGAGGGTATATGTTATGGTGAGTGCTGTGAAGTGTGTAAGCCTGATGATTCACAGACCTGTACCCCTGGGGCAAATAATGCATTGTATGTTAATAAAAATAATTAATTTAAAAAAAAAAAAAAAAA
>RCUC01065858.1:0-28123 GCA_003697995.1 Taxidea taxus jeffersonii
TGTGTGTGTGTGTGTGTGTGTGTGTGTGTGTGTGAGTGGGTGTGCACATGAGTGGGTGGGCACGTGTTCCTCCTGTGGAAGGGCCCCTCCAGCTGGCAGGGGACACCCTTTCTCCTTTTCGGCCTGTACTCCCTTGTCCCACCACCCCAGGGCCCTGGAGCCCACCTGCCTTGCCCCATACCCTGGGATGATGAGAAAAAAGGGAACCCAAGTCATCCCTCTATAGAGCGTGTGTGCACCCAGGCATAGGGCCTGTGGTATAGGCACCACTGGTATGCCAAGGACTGTTCTAGGCATGAGCTGGAGACACTGGGGGCATGCCTGGCCCCTTTGGAAGGAGGTCTTTTCTGAGCTCCGGACTTTATGAGTTCACCTGCTCACCTGCTCAATGGCCGAGTCATCTTTCCTGACTCCTGTTATCCCATGCACAGCAACCCCCTTGCCAAGGTTGTGCTCCCCAGATTGTAAACTCCCAAGAGGGCTGGGGCCCCTCTGCTTCCTCAGGGCTGTGGCCCTGGCTTAGCTTTGGGGCTTCTTAACCGGGTTGGGGGTGGGCCAATTCTTTATCGCATGGGACTCTACTGGGAACTGCAAGCCTTTTTAGCATTCCTGGCTTGCTTATCTAATACCAGGAGCATTCCTCCAAATAACAGTGACAGCCCAAACACGCCCTTCTCCTGTTTCCAACTTCCTCCAAGTGGAGTGGGGATTCGAAACCAGCCCAAGTGTCCACACGCTGCCTGGCACATGGTAGGTCTTCTGTGAGCCTTTGTTGAGTGGATGACTGAGCGTGGATGAGCGGTGCCTCCAATCTGGTCCATGCTTGTCCACAATGTGCGCGTGTGCATGTGTGCCTGTGCGTGTGTGTGTGTGACTGAGCATTGCATGAGCTGCTCCTTTGGTCTGTGCCTCTGGGTGTCCCAGGCCAGCAGTGGGTTCTGAGCTCTACTGCAGGCTGGGGTCCCAGTTCTCCAGAGCTCAGACTGTACCCAGCATCTTCCCTCTCTCTCTTCGTGGCCTTTTTCCCTGGCTGCCTCTCCGAGGCCCCCGCCACCCAGCTGCCTCCTCCTTTTGCCCCCGACTACGGCCACTTGGTAGTTTCCCAGGCCTGACATTTCCAACATGCAATGCCATATGTATTGCCACTCTCAGGTAATTATCACGTAAAATTAAGCTAGTCTTGTACATGAAACCAGCAATTAGCCAGGGATTGAAGGTCAGGGAGAGCTCGTTTATAGAGTCGCTAACAAAATGTTAAGTGGAAGTGTGTGTCAGATGGGCCAGGAGGCTGGATTAGCCGGGGTCGCAGCAGTGGGACTGGAGAGCCGTGGAGACTCCCGGCTCTGCAGCACTGGGCACAGCAGGAGGAGCTGGGGATTTATAGCTCACACTTTTCTCTTCCAGCTCTCAATCTGGGGCGCGGCTTTGAAAGAAGGTTGCTAAGCCTGCCAAATCCCAGTGCACACCAACACCCCATTCATCTGGAAAACTGGTAGGTCCTGCCTAAAAGTCTGGCTGTCAGTTTCACCTCCTGCCTGGCTGCCCACCATCTTGGTATTTTACACTCAAGCCTTTCACATCTGCTTTGGGCATCTGAAGACAGGAAGATTTTTCAAGACTCAAAAACTTGACACATGCCATTCCCTTCACGTGGAACACCTTTCCCCCTCTCCCAACTCTCCCTTATCATCAGCCTGGAAATTTTCTTTCTTTCTTTTTTTTTTTTAGAGAGAGAGTGAGCTAGCGTGCATGTGCGCATGCTCAAGTTGGGGGGTGGGGCAGAGAGAGAGAGAGAATCTTAAGCAGCTTCCAGTGAGTCTGATGCGGGGCTCAATCTCACAACCCTGAGATCATGATCTGAGCTGAAATCAAGAGTTGGATGCTTAACTGACTGAGCCACACGTGCGGCCAGGCCCACTGCCCAAGATGACATTCATAGATAATCTGCTTCAGGCACAAAGACACAGTCCTGTCACCATCCCTCATGTGACTTAATTTCAACTCTCTTCACCCTCTTTGTTGCCCTCCTCTGCACTTGTTCCCCTTTGTCCAAAGACCTCTTGAGATGGGGCATTGGAACAGGATAAGACTATCACCTTCCTTTGCCTAGAACCTAGGATCTGGGTTGGAATCCAAGACCAAGTTATTGGGGCCCATATCTCAACCCTAGGAAATATTTCACCATGGGAGACAAAGCTGGGAATGAGCAAAATTCTTCTTAAATTCTATTTTACATTTTTTAAAAAGTCTGCCAAGGGGCACCTGGGTGGCTCAGTCGGTCTTGTGAGAGTCAGCTCAAGTGTCTGACTCTTGATTTCAGCTCAGGTTATGATCTTGGGGTCATGAGATCAAGTCCTGAGTTGAAGTTTGTGCTGAGCGTGGGGCCTGCTTGGGATTCTCTCTTTCCTTTTCCTTCTGCCCCACCCCCCTGCTTGCAGTCTCTCTAAAACAAGGGGAAAAAAGTCTGTTAAAAAAAGCCCTACCATAAAGAAAGTCCAAACACAAATCACAAGCTAGGGAAAAATTATTTGTAACTCATATCATGGGCTAATTTCCTTAATAGATAAAGAGAATCCACAAATCAATATAAGAAAGATCTACAACCTGAAAGAAATAGGAGCAAAAGATAGCAGGAAATTGACAGAGAAGGACCTGAAAATTGTTCTTAAATATATGAAAAGATGTTTAACTTCATTCATCATAAGAGTAATGCAAAATTTTTCACCTGTCACATTACATTGGCAAAGATCAAAAAGTGTGATAACGTTTTGTCAGTCAAGGAAGAGGAAACAGAAACTCTCCTATATTGTGGGGGCAAACTGGGGCAATCTCTCTGGGGAGAAATGTGGCTTTATCTGCTAAAATTTAAACATGCAGAGACATTTTGATTTGGGATTCCACCTCTAGGAATGTATCCTGCAGACTGGCTTATGCACGCAGGTCAGAAGATGTGCTCAACGAGGGTGGAAACTTTCGCCTATTTTGTTCACTTCTCTCTTTCTGGCACCTGGATTGCTCCCCAGGACATAGTAGGTACTCAAAAACTCTCTACTGGGGACGCCTGGGTGGCTCAGTTGGTTGAGCGGCTGCCTTCGGCTCAGGTCATGATTCCAGCGTCCTGGGATCGAGTCCCACATCGGGCTCCTTGCTCGTCGGGGAGCCTGCTTCTCCCTCTGACTCTGCCTGCCACTCTGTCTGCCTGTGCTCGCTCTCTCTCTCTCTAACAAAAAAAAAAAAAAAAAAACTCTCTACTGAATGAATGAATGAATGAATGAATATGGAAAAGGACACATATTCAAGGTTATTTGTTGCAAAATTTTTGGTAAGAGCCAAAACCCAGAAATAACATAGATGTCTAACTACCATGGAATAGTATATCAGTGTTAAGAAGATCAGGGCAGCTCTCCATGTACCAATCCGTAAGAACTTCCAAGATATTAATCTTATTAAGTAAGAAAAGCAGGGTGCAGAAAAATGTGCATAATAAGAGCACATCGAGATAATATCTTGTCTCTCTAAGAACATCTCTGGAAGGAAGCTCCCAAGGCAGCCACTGTGCTTGCTTCTCAGTAGAGGAACTGGGGTCATGGAGGATGGTGTTAGGAGCAGCTTTACTTTTCAGTGTATTCTCTTAGATTCCTTTAATTGCAGGTCAAGCAAAGGTACTACCTGTTCAAATAAACAAATACAATTCATAATTTAAAAGGAGGTGGGGGGCGCCTGGGTGGTTCAGTGGGTTAAGCATCTGTCTTCAGCTCAGGTCACCATCCCAGGGTCCTGGGATAGAGCCCCACGTCAGGCTCCCTGCTCAGTGGGGATCCTGCTTCTCTTGCTATCTCTGTCTCTCTCTCAAATAAATAAAATCTTAAAAAAAAAATAGAAGTCTTTTGGGCCTGTCCACTTGTGTACACACATATCAGTACCTGTCCTGGGATGCCCATATATGCGTATGCCGGCATACATGGTCAATTCCAATTTACTTTGCTCACAATTGTGGTTTTGTTTTCCCAGATAACCCAGTTCCTGAGGCCTTCCCCCGCGCCCCCTGCCCCCACTCAATAATCTTCGATGGCTCCCTATTGTCTCTAAAGTCCAAACTCCCTGTCCTGGTCTCAAGATCTCCTGTCATCTGACCCCGATCCACCTGCCCTCCCTGCCCCCACTCCTGGTCTTCCCCACAGGAAAATGGAACTACTTGCTCTCCCACCTGCCGCTATCCCCACTGCACCCTGGACTGTGTTTCCTGGGAAATCAAGAACCGCTCTCCTCCTCGGCCACAAGTCATTGCCACTCTTTAAGCCTCATCACACACCCCTTCCACCAGGAGGGCATCCTTGATGTCTCAAGCTGGAATTGGTCTCTCACTTTTTATCTGCAGTTCTCTTACAGCACATAGGTTCTTTGAACCTGATAGTAAAGCCGTTTCCATACCTGAAAACTCTTCTCCTAAGCTATTGGAAGGAAGGCAAGGTTCATGTTTGATTCCTGTTTGTATTGTCCTCAGAGCCCCGGGAAATGTCAAACACATACTAGGTATTCAGAAAATGCTAAAGGAATGCATAAGCCTAAGTCTAGGTGGTGGGTAAGTCTGTCCAGTGTTTGTATCATCTGAGCCATCATTGTCACCCTCATCATCAGCGAGGGGTGGGGGAAGACTTCCGCAGCTCTACTTGTGCACAGCCTGTGTGGGGCCTTCTGGAGAGTGGCTCAGCACGAGCGCACGGCAGCCCATCCACGCCCACCAGCCTGGCCATAGAAGAGGGGCCCAGACGTGACCAGACGGTGAGGCAGCCGAATTCCAGACGGATGAGGCATGCCTGGGAAGTCACATGTCTGGCTCACCAACCCACCTGCAGGCACTCAAGCTTTACAGACCCTCAGGCTGACCTGGGGTTCGAGTCCTCCCTTTTGCTATGTGACCGCACAAATGGCAAGTCACTGAGCGTCGGGCCCTCACCTATGACAGGGGAACGGCCAGACCTGCCTCGCATGTCGCTCTGAGGATGGGCGAGAAGGTCTGGAAGGTGCCTTGCTGTGGACCTGGCATCTGGCAAGTTCTCTGGGGCTGATTACCCAGAACCCGGGCCTGCCACGCCGCAAACATTCGGGAAGTCACATCAGCCCAAGCTAAACCTAGAAAGGTAAATGTATTGCCAAAAACCCCATATGCCAAGCAGCTCTTTATTGCAAAGCCAAACAAATTTTTTTTTGGCCCAACCATTGTTTGGGATTATTTTGCCACACTTAATGCTCTGTTGGTGAGAACACTCGAGACCTACCCAGGGTGTGGGGCATATGATGGATATACATGTGAACGGACTATGCGCGTGTACACAGACCCATGGTGGTGTGTGCTTACTGTGGAGAGGCGTGTACACTCGCTCACATGCCAGCACACTCCCCAATGGTCATACATGTGAGTGTCCCCGTGACTGTCCATGTACTCACACATGGACGTGTCTGCCTAAGGCCACTCATATGGTAGCATCGGCGTGGTGACCTTGGTAGACGAGAATGTGCTTGCACAGGGAAGAATGGCTGGGTAGAGAGACGACCAGAAAAGATAGGGCAAAAAGGAAAAAGACATGTAAAGACTAAAAATGTGAGGGAGGGGTAAAAGGTGGCAGAGTGAGGGGGCTAAGCATGAACTTGAACCCCTCATGGGTTGAACCCTCCCGCTGCCGATTCCCAGCTCATTAACTCAGGGCAGTAACTCCCCCTATCTCTGCCTCTGTTGTTCATCTGTAAGATGGGGCTGAGAACAGCACCACTCATCGGGACCCTTGTGAGTACTGAGTAAGCGAATACAGGTAAAGTGCTCCGTGGAGCCTGGCACGAACACATGGTGGTGAGAGACCTGCCGCCCCCACCTCCCCGCCCCTGGCCTCTTTCCTTGTCTCCGGGCTTCTGTCCCTCCTCCTCCCTCTCTGCCCCATTGTGCTCCCTCCGCACCCCACAGCATCCTGGTCTTTGCCAGAGCCAAGCTGGGAGCAGGCAGTGCGTGCCATGGGCAGGGAAAGAAAGCCAAAGGGAGCAGGAGGAGGTAGAGACGCTGGCTCTGAAATGTGGCTTCTTTCTTTCCCATTTCCCTAGCCACGCTTCCAGAGGCTTGGGAGGTTTAGGGGTGGGGGGCAGAGGGAGGGCTCCAAAGAACAGACAATCCCAGCTATTCCCTGGTGGGCTTGGGGTCAGGTCCCCTCCTCGCTCCATCTGCCTCAGCCACAGGCTGTGCCATCCGGCTTGCCAGCCCTGCCCAGCCCAGCCCTGCCCAGCAGGCTGGGATCCCAGGCCATGCCAGCCCTGGCCCGCCTAGGGGTAGGAGTGGGATGCAGCCCGGGGTCTGTGAAGGGCTCTGCCACTTCCTTTGATTTTTTCCGTATCCCCTCTTTGCTTTCAGAGCCCTGGTCTTCCCCAGCCCTGCGGCTCTGACTCTGGTCTGTGCCAGCCTCTGGCTGTCTCGTCCATCCCTGCATCTCTGTCACCACCTGCCCAGGGGCTCTTGCCAGCTCTGGGCTCAGGAAGCGTCAGGCCCTGTCAGCCTCGGCTTCTGCACTCACCCCTCCCCACCCCCACCCCAACTCCCAGCCGAAGTCTGGAGGCCCCAGCATCTGGAGGGGCTGGCTCTCTGCTCTGGTTGCCCTGGGCCCAGGGTCCCCAACCCTGCTCCCTACCCCTCCTTCCCCTCTTGTACTCTCCCCAGCGACTAGAGCCTTCTTCCCACCCCTCTGCCTCCTCCCTGCCCAGAACAGCTTGCTTCCCTCCAGGCCTTGGCTGGAGGCTCACAATGAAACTGCTTCCCCCCACAGACTGGGAGGAGGAGAATCACCATGGTAACCAAGAAAGCCTCTCCTCCCTCCCCTCCCCTTCCTTTCCTGGCTTCACTGAAGGGGCTAGGGGTCTGGTGGGGAGTCTGAGCTCTCAGTGATACAGGATGGACAATGACAGGCAAACAGGAGCGGCTGATGGGAATGTTTGTGAGAGAGCCAGAGGAGGGTGGGACTACAACTCCTGAGGAAAAGAGGCCAAGTGTGTGACTAGTGTGGCCTCAGCCACCAGTGGAGTCCCCCAACGTGGATGGGATTCATCTGGGCAGCTGGGTAAATACAGAGCCTCTGGAACCATGAGAGATGTACTCAAGCCCAATCTCCAGAGCTGGGTCCTAGGAACCTGTATTTTAGAAATCCTCCCCAGGCGATTCCTACACGTCCCACCGTTGAAGACCCATCAGGATCCATCCACAAGGCTGGAATACAACAGACCTGTGTTTGTTTTATTATTATTTTTTTAAAAAGATTTTATTTTTAAGTAATCTCTGCACTCAGCATGGGGCTCAAACTGACAACGCCCAGATCAAGAGTCGCATGCTCCATGGACTGAGCAGGTCAGAAGGCCAGAAGCCTCCCAACCCCATGTATAAATCCTAGCTTGCTTGCGCAAAGTCAGGCAGCAACCCTTATAATCTCTCTAGAGCTCAGTTTTCACTTCTGTAAAATGGGATTACAGGATCAGCTCCAGAGGGGGTTTGAGAATTGGCGCTCTAGGACAAAGCACCTTCCATAGACCTTGACTGTGGCTGCCTCCTTCAGGAGGCTCTGCCATCTCCAGGGGGAGGGGGAGGAGCTGGGCTAGGGGTGGTGGGGAGTGTGACCCCCTCCCACCAGGGCCTGCCGGGCCCAGGCCTTCTCTGCCATTATGTGTTACAAGACACTGCAAATTCTCCACACCAGAGCAACACGAAATCATTAAGGCAAAACAATAAATAAAGGCCCAGAAGTTATTACAGTGCTGACAAGCACACAACGCCGTCTTGCAAAGCAAATATGAATTATTTCAGAACATTTTAAGATGAAAAATCCTCTCTTCTTCCTGCCTGGCCCTGTAATCCATTAACTCCTCTTTTCACCCTCTTTTCCAGAGGGGGGCGGGGAGAGTGGCCAGGCCAGGGAGGGGGGGTGTTCCCAGAACAGGGCTTCCTGTGCCCCAGGCGGGCCTTTTCCTGCTGCCAAGTCAGACTGGAAGCCAGCCTGCTGCTTCCTTGGCCTTGAACACCTTCTGGTTCGCTCCAAGCATCTCCCCATTCCTTGTCTCCACTTGGAATCAGTGTGCAAACAGGACTGAGAACTTCTACCTCTCTGTCTTTCCGAGTTGACAGAGAAGCCCCCAACAGCTCCTGGAAGAGGGGTTATGTTCTTCCCCATTTAGAGACGGGAAACAGAGTCAGAGGGTTCAGAGGGTTACTCTGGGCTGGTAAATTGCAGAGTTGGGGTTCAAACCCGAGTCTTCTGATTCTAGGCATAAATGGGACAATATATGCCGAGCACTTGCGTGGCATACTCAAAATTATTATTACTCTTGTCGCTGTTATTATTTCTAAGTACTCTTTCTAATAGGCCCCCGCTGTCCGGTCCTGTGGTAGTACTGCTGTGGCCATCTGTCACTTTTGACTGCTCAGCATCCCTTCCCTGTTTGCTGGTAACAGCACCCCTTGCCTTTGGAGTATGGCTGGCTCCTTCCTTTCTATGTCACCTGATGAGCTGTCAGTCCCTGTGCCATGCCCTCTTCTGCTCCCCGGCAGGGATGTGAGGTCCAGACTTACTCAGCCCTACTGCGCCCACTTTCTGACCCCAGGGCTCGGACCTGAACCATCACAACGCTGAGCTGGGATTTTCCACCCAGACATGAAGACAGGCCAGGATCCCCCCCTCCCTCCCTTACCAGTTGGGCAAGGGGGCCATGCTTCACACTGCCTCCCACAACATGGAGGAAGCCTGTCAGGAGGAGGGAGCGTGTGGTCAGCACCTAGAGAGAAGAGGAGGGTAAAGGCTCAGTGAGACTTCCACCTGCCCTTTGGGACTGAGTGAGAGGGATGTGGGTTTCAGTCGCTCACTGGGATGGGCCCAGGTACTGTGTGTGCATGTACTCAGTACATGTCCTTTATCAGTGGCCCCAGTGACATGGTCTCATCACGTCCTGATCCCTCCAGGGGTATAGGAGACTGAGTGCACCCTGGACCAGGGGATCATGTGTAACCCCAGCCGAACCACAGATTTATCCTCTGGGTGGTTTGGAGCAAGCTCCACTTCTCTGGACCTCAGCTTCCTCATTTGTCAAATGAAGGTTAGGACTATATTATCTCAAAGGGGTCTTGTACTGAAAATGTTCTAGAGTTCACTCTGTACGCTCATGTGCACTAGGCATGGGCCGCAAGGTCTTCCATGTGCACACTCCTGCCAGCTTCTCCCCTTCTATCGCCCATGATTCCTCCCCTGCTCACTTTACCCCTTGTACTCCATACACCTCTGCAGTCCTACATTCTCATTTACTTGTAGCTCCTGGAACAAATCATCCACCCATCCATCCATCTGCCTGTCCATCCATCCATCCATCCAGCCAGCCAGCCAGCCAGCCAGCTATATTATCAATCCACCCACCCATCCAATGAGCTCCTGAAATATGTCAGGCACCACCTCTGATGCTAGAGGAACCACAAGTCCTTGCCCTCATGAAGCGAACAAGTGAACGCAGTGTGTTGAGAGCTAGGAAAGGGGAGACATAAGATAGTATGGCAGCATCTAGAAGGGGGCTGTAGCTCTCACAGAAGAAAGGATAGTTCTTTAAGGCAAGTCTCAAGGGTTGAATAAAGAACAGTCATGGGGAGGAAGGGAAGAACATTTCAGGCCATTGGAACAGCACAGAGAGTGCTGGGGTAACAGAAACTCCTAACAGAAAGTGCGTAGTCAGCAAAATGATGAGAAGTGCAATGCATGGCCAGAGATGGCAGGAGGCAGGCAATCATGACAATCTCTTTGCCCTTCCGTCCACTTGGCAAACTCCTATTCATCCTTAAAAACCCCACTGAGAAAGTGCCCTCCACTGGCCCTGGAGTTAATTGCTGTTTCCTCTGTACCTGGCTTGTACTCCTTAAGTGCACCCGTTCCCCTGCCCTATAGTGAGTGACCTTTTTCCACATTTGTCCCTCCTCTTAATGTTCCTTTAGGGCTTGAAGCTGCTTGTCATTGCAGTGCCTGGCACATACAGGCACTCAATAAATGCTTTTGGGCGGAACTGAATCCCACGGTGTGTGTGTAGCCATGAGATAACTATGTTTGTGTTTGAGGAAGAGGCAGGAGAAGTGACAGGCATGTATGTGGCTATCTGTGTGTTTGGATTTAAATTCAACAATGTTTCCAGAGAGCTGTTTGGAGCCAGTGGACTGTGACAAGCTGCTGACCATTTTCTCAACACTAAGAAAACTCGCTGGGCTGGAGGGGGGTTGAAGCCAGTTGGGCTTGAGGCTGAGCTGCTCGCCCCTCCGCTCCGGCACCCCTCCTTGCTTTCCTTTGCCTTCCCGACACACCTGTGCCCACTTGGTGCCCTCAACCCTTCAGGGCTCTGTGGCAGGGTGAGGCAGAAGACTGAGGCTACAGCCCCCACCTGGGTGCCCACTGGCTGCTGGCCGAGCTGGCTTCTTTAGCAAAGAAGCTGATAAGGCGGGGGGTGGGTGGCAAGTCCCAGGCCCCAGAGGCTACTGTATGGCTGTCGGGTGGGCAGAGGAACAGCCTGACATGGGGGGCCAGGCATTTAACCAGATGAACTCCTCCAGGAGAAGTCTGCCCCAATGTTCTTGATCTATTTATCTGCTTCAATTCTAAGGGACCTGGTACTTTCCTAGAACAAGAGAGGCTGGCCAGTGGGGAAGGAAGAGGAAAAATGAGCTACTGTCCCCTCACCCCACCATGTCACCTGCAAGCCAGGCCCAGACCAGAGGCTCTTTACAGTCCCAGCAACCTTGAGACGTTCATCCATCAGTCAGCACGCAGCCCACCCTGTGATTTTGGGGTGGGAGGAAGCTGTCGGCCTTTGGGGAAGATCTACCATGGGCAGGCTCCTGGCAGAGTCACATTTAATTCTTGCAACAGTCTTGGGCAGACACTATCATCCCCATTTAGGAGATGGGAAAACAGGGTCTAAGAAGTTCAGAAGCATGGCTGAAGCCCAGAGCCTTGGCTCTCTTCTCTCCTATTCTGCAGCCCTATGGCACTGATGCCTGACCTCAGGAGGCTACCCCATCAAGGAAGGAGACAAGACACACCTAAAGATGTAACCAGACATAGCCTCCAGTTATGAGTGTGAGACCCTCAAGCACCCCTTGCCCACAACAGTCCTCAGCCAGGACTGCCTGCTCTTTTCTCTGCTTCTAAGGATGCCTGGGTCCTCTTCTTCCTCTTCTTCTCCTTCTGGTCACTTTGCCCCCAGAAAGCCATTTTTTTCTGCTGTGGTCTTGGTAGAAGACCGAGGACAGAAGGCCCCCTGTTCCATTGTGGGGTGGGAGGCAAGAGAGGGGCAGGGATCATGTGCCTGGAAGCTAAGGTTGGACCTAGAATGACCTTTCCCTTATCTTTCTCAAGGTGACAGTGACCTTGAGCAGATCACTGAAGCTTTCTGTTTCCTTACTTGTAAAATGAGGTTCCACCTTGCAGAATTTTATAAAGAAGTTGAAACGAGATCATGTGTCTATGGCTATGTTGCCTGTACTCAAGGAAGGTTTGAAAATAAAAATGGTGAGTTGGAGGGTGGCTGGACAGGAGAGAGAACAGAGCTGGTATTCAGGGAGGAGTCGGTTGAGGAAAGAGTACAGTGGTGTGGTGGGCTGGGGGGCTGGGGGAGCAGGAGGCTGCATCCAGGGAGTGGGGCTGGGCAGGGAGAAGTTGAGGAGGGTCCTGAATGCCAAGCTAACTTTGGACTTTGTCCTAGGGATTAACTGTCTTCCCACTTGGAATCCTTTGCTCAAATGAGGTCCTGTCTGGAAGTCTATCTAATAGGGTAAGCAGATAATTGGTTAGATTGAGAATGGGAGGTTCCAGGGTCCTGCTTTTCAACCTCTGTCTGTATCACCCCCCAGGTCCTAGAAAGGGCTCCACGGAACCCATGGAGCAACACTGAGAAGTTCTGAGCCTCCACAGTGGAGAATGCATCTGAGTAGAACCAGAAGACCTGAGCAAGGAGAGTGGGAGGGAGGGCTCAGTGTCCTCGTCCTCAGTCCTCCTTGTGAGGCCCCTCACCCTCATCCCATATACACGTTGACTGTGGCACCTGCTGGGATGGCTGGGTCCAGCTTCTAGCTTTTTCCTGGGTTCAGGTGACAGAGTGCAGTAGGTCTCACTGCTGGCAGGAAGGCTCTGGAGGAATTACCTTATGGGGTGCCCCACCACATGGTCAAGGGTCCATTCTGTTCCCTCCAGCATTTACCCACTGCCACTGCCCTTCTCTGGCGGGCGTTGGGCACATCCTTTCCTCCCCTCTGCTTCTCTACCTGGCCAGCTCCTCTTTGTCATCAGACTTCAGGGGAACGTGGCTTCCTCCAGAAAGCCTTCCTTCTTCCCCTGTACACTGGATTGGATGCCCCCACTCCACGCCCCCACTGCCCGGGGCTAGCCTCTTTTGTAGCAAGTATCCCCGTGTGCTGTCATCGTCTGCCTATTTACCTCGCTTCTCTGCTGGGTTTTAGGTTGGATGGCGGGGATCCTATCACCAGAGCCTAGCATGGTACCCTCTGCCAGACACAGTTGGTGCTTAATAAATACTGGTAGAGGATGGGTGCAGGGAGAGCCCCAACAAGGGTGTGCGCTCTTGAAAGATGAGGGCTGAACTTCCAAAGAAGGGGTGAAGGCTGGGAGAATGAATCCAGACAGGGGTGCAGGGCTGGGTGTGGCACGGCCCCATTAGGCAGGTCTCCCTCTCTTCTCTCGAGTGTCTTTCCTGCAGGGGGCTTGCCCTCCAAGCTGTACTTCTCCGTGCTGTCCGGCTGTCCAGTACTGGGCACGCCCAGTCGTGTGTGTGTGTGTGTATGCATACGCTGAGGCATCTTAGCTAGATCTTTGTGTCCCTGGGCCTGAATGAATATGAGCGGGTGCAGAGCTGCCTGGCTGTGTGTGCATGTGTGCACGTGCACGTATGCATACGCATGCGGCAGCCGTAAGTTTGGTGTGCGCATGCGTGTTTGTGATTCCAAGTATAGGTGTGACCCCTTTGCGCACCCAGCTCTGCATGCGGGACATGTCCAGGTGTGTTTTTATATCTGCGAATGTGTGTGTGTGCTTGCCCAGACAGATGCGTGATGGCCACTGGGGCTGGGTAGGGCCAGGTGCGTTCTGTCACAGCGCCCTGATTAGCCTTTGCTTGCAAGCATTTAGGTGACAATTTACAGCTGCACCTGACCCTGGCCTCTCTGCCCTGTCCCGTGTGTGCTGCTGTGGCTGCCCCCTGGCCTCTGCCCACCCCCTACTCCCTGGCCACATAACTGTGATTTATGGCCAGCCTGTGGGGAGAGGCCCCCACCCCACCGCCCACCTCTCCGCAGCTCCTGCACCAGATGGGCAGCCTGCTGCCCCCGGAGAAGCTCCACCGGGGAGGGAGAGGCAAGAGGCCTGCCGCTGGGCACCACTCAGACCCGTCCCTCGCCCACTGCCCACCCGCTTGCTGGCAAACACCCGTCATCCTGTCTTGGGCTTGTTCTTGGCTATTGGAATTGTGAACCGAGGTGGGAGGTCAGAGTCTGTGACACAGAACAGAAACTGCCCGCGGTCTTCCCGGACTCTCCGCCCCAGACAGAGAGAGCCAGATGGACAGACACGCACAGATGAAGGCATTGGTAGGTCCTCCTACGGGGACGCTCAGAGGGTCAAGTCTGACACATGCACGTGTACACACACACACACACACACAAACACACACACACGGAGTGTGGAGTGTTCGTGGGGGATCTGCATATGTGTGGGGGCTGGGAAGGGAGCCAGGCCCCCCGCAGCCAGGCCAAGCCTCCCCCACTCCCCACTGGGTCCCCGCCTCTCTGCTCCTGCATCTACACTCCCTGATGCCAAAGGCTATCTTCTCCAGCTCGTGCCAATCCATTATGAAGGTCCACTCAACCAGCAAGGGCATTTCTGGGGGGTGTCCCGAGGCGGGCCCTTGGGGCCCAGGGCCCAACCCCGGACTCCCAGGCTAGCCTTGCTGGGTGCAGGGGGTGCTAGAGAGACCCCGGGCTGTGTCAGGCTGAAGGTGAGTGCTGGAAACAAAAAGATTGGAGTAAATTATTATTCCCCCCATGGCTTTCCCAAGGAAAGTGGAAGCAGCAGCCTGAGGCCCGTTTTCCTATTTGATGGGGAATCAGATAAATGGCAGGCAGCTTGCTCTGATAAGGCCTTGCTCTGGGCACAACCTCTCTCTCTGAAACCCTCTTACTATGCATAGAGGAAGGCTATCTGTGCAGCTGCACCTTGACACAAATATATCTGCACCCGAGATGAAGCAATTCCCCCAGAAATTACAGCAGGGGGATTGCATCTGAGGAGGGGGCCCTGGGGAGGGGTGGGGGCCGCATGGGAGGGAGGGGGGGAGAGGGGAGGAGGCGAAGCCTGGGCAGGCAGGGAGGAGAAGAGGGAGGCGGCTGGGAGATTGGGAGTGGGGAGGAAGAGGTCAAGAGGACTGCACCAGGGAGGGGTCCAGAAGCATCTCCATATAAAATTTATACATTTTTCCCCCCTCCGAGCAGCTTTCACAGAAATACTCTTCTCCTCCTGTACCATCTTCTTAACAGGGCAACCCCTCACCGCCCCCCTTCCCCACTGCCCTTACCACACTCTCCTCTGCCTGCAGATTAAAAAAATATATATATGTGGACAATAAAATAGATTTTACAATTAGCTGCCTAAATAGGGGGGGGGTCTCAGCTGCCTTCACATTTTTTTCTTTCCAGAGGGGGCGTGGGTGGTAATGCAATTTAAATAAGTAAGTACACAAATAAAGAAATGTTTTTGGACAACAGGGAGAGCACAGAGTTCTGAGTGTTCGGGCACTTGAAACACTTTTCCAACTTGTCACATAGCTGTGTGTGTATGCACGCGCACACATGTGTAGGGGTGCACTCTCGTAGGGGTAACTGCCGCACACGCGGACACACACAACTCCCTGCTTTTTTTGCTTTGTCTGTCAATACACCCTATCCTCCCTCTCTCCCCGCTACCATCAGTGTCTGCCCATCTCAGCAAGCCCCTGTATCCGGCCTCCACCCTCCCCGCTCTGAAGGACTGGAGCCTCCAGCCTCCTTGGAGGTCTCCGGAAAGCCCTCCGGCCCCGGTAAGAGTAGCTTAAGTGAGAGACATCCCACCAGGCACAAGGGTCCCGTCTTCTGCCAGACACCCCCTCCTCTGAGCTCCTCCTTGGCTGGGCAAAGGCGCCCAAGGGCGCTGGCAGCAGGCTTCGCAGGACACATACATGGTAGGATGGGAGTGTTGTCTAAGATCCAGTAAGCCCTGGGTCTTAGAGGTGCCGGGTGAGCTTCCTAGGGTGGGATGGGCAACAGGA
Source organism: Taxidea taxus jeffersonii (assembly GCA_003697995.1). Lineage (NCBI taxonomy): Eukaryota > Metazoa > Chordata > Mammalia > Carnivora > Mustelidae > Taxidea > Taxidea taxus. The sequence continues at coordinate 15,364 of RCUC01065858.1, forward strand.
GGCACTGCACGTGCAGGGGAGTGTGGGAGAGGAGGAAGTGGGGTGTGAGTGCCTGTGTCCGCATCCCCTCCCTCCCCAAACTGGCACCTGCCTTGGGTCTGACTGCTGAGCAGCTGCGAGACACAAGAGTCAGCCGACAGATGCCACAGCCAGGCTTTTGTCTGAGCGAGAGAAAAATCACACCCTCCCCTTAAGCCCCTGTGGCGACTGAGACTGGGGGCCTTCCCCATCTTACCCTCTGGCTCTATCTCCAGCTCTGGAAAGCAACAGGGGCCTTCATCCTGCCACCCCCCCCCCCAGCTTTTGGGAATTGAAGGGTAATGGGGAAGATGTAGGAAAGTGAAGGGTTGGGTGGGGGATGCTTTCAATCCCTTTGCCCAAATTGTGCGATAAACTCCCAGAGCCCACCTATGGCAGGGGTTGGTGGTGGTGGGGATGTAGCTGGTAAAGGGCTGGGCTGGCAGACAGGAAATCAGGCTTCTAGTTCTATCTCTGCCACTTCTCTGTGGCCTTACTTTTCTCATCTGTTAAATGGGGGAAGCAATCATTCAAATGACAGATATAATGTTAAATAACATGGATACAGGTTTTTCCACACATGTCGACCGATGAGGCCAGAACCGACTGGTGGTGACTACATCTCATCGCTATGAGTTTGGGCTCAGCCCTGGGGAGCCCAAGGCCTGGTCTCCCTGTGAGAAATAATCCTCTTCTGGGCTGGAAAGCTCTGGACATACTTGCAAGTTGGCTCTGGAGACAGGTTAGAGAACAGGAATCCTCCAAGGAGAACTGTTGTGGATAACCAGACTGGGCCAGGTTGCAGACAGAACACCGACCCCATCCCCAATTTTTCTGCAGTGAAGGACTTAGGATGGTGAAAGGGCCAGGGAATTCTGGGAACTGTAACTGCTGATCAAATAAGAGAAGGAGAAGCTGCCTAGAAAAGTGTAGGGGGCTTGGACAGGAACTGTTTTCCTGGCAAGCTGGTGTGCCCACTGGGACACGAACCCCCATCCATTCCTACAGCAGGACTTGGGCTATCATTGATCTCAATTGGGACATTGACTGTCACACCCATTGCTGTATATCACTGCCTGCCATTGATCCTCAAACTGGGACATTGATTTCCTTTAACCAACTCTGAATTGGGATATTGATCTAGGCACTGGGATGTCGATTCCCTTACCCATTCCTATGGTGGGATATAGATTCCTCTCAACCAACTCTATTGGGACATTGATTCCCACAGTGGACCCTGATTACCAGATTACACTGATCAACCAAATCTTCACTGGGGTATTGATCCCTACTTTGGAATGTGGACTCCTTTCCCATCCAACTCTGGATTGAGGCATTGATCCCACATTGGGACATTGATTGATTCTCCACTCTCAGTATCTGGATATTTTCCACAACCCAAACCTGAATAAAGACACTAACTTTTATTTTAGGGGGCTTTGGTCCATTCATTCCATCAATCATTCATTTGCTATATCTGCTGTCAGTTTTTGTGCTAATGGTTAGGGCCTCTGTTTTTCTTTCTCTTCCTGCCATCAGCCTCCAGGTGAAGACTCCACTTCCCCTTCAGGATTCATGGTCAAAGACTGACCCACCTTTCTGCACCCCTCACCCCACTCTTCTGCTCCCAATGACTTCAATCTAGCTCTATGGTCATCAGTCAGGTGAAGAGAGCCTAATGAAGTTGGAAGCATGCTGGAAAGAGGAGAGACTCTGGAGTCATTTGTTGGAATCCTGGACTTCACCAAATACCTTAGTTTCCTCATCTTTCAAGTGGGGATAAGAACATCTACTTTTCTGGTTTCCTATGCAGATTAAAGGCAAGAATATAGACGGGAGCAGCCAATGTGACCCGGTGCATAGAGCCCACAGTACTTCATAGCAAGGCTTTCTTTCCCCTCCCTCTTCCCTCCGCTCCCAGCCCAGGGAGATGGCTCTTAAGTTCACACACCCATGAGCACCACCACCCCCCCACAGCAAATGTGGCTGAGACGCTCCCTTTCCCCAAATCCACCATAGGCAGCGTCCCTCATGAAGTAGGGCCCTCACAAAATTCCAGAGCTCTCTCTCATTAAAAAAAAAAAAAAAAAAATCCACATTCTACAGATAGCGAAGAGGAGAGCAACTTTTCCACCTCGAGCCTGTGTGTAATTACATATTTTGGCCACGTGCTGGGCCTGGGATAAATCTGTATGGTAATGTGGGCCAGGGGCTTATGATATAGGCACACATGCTAATTTTTAAACCACAAAATCACGGCTGTTTTTCATTTTCATTTCCAACAACACTGGCAGAGATTAGGTCCTATTAAGCACCATGGGGCCTGTCCTCCCCCTGGCCACCTGCAGGGCTCCTCATGGCTTTCATGGGCTTGTTGGGCCTGGCGAGGAGGCAAACACAGCCTTCCTAATTGTAGGGCAAAGCTCTGCCCAGGAGGAGGTGTCCAGGTTGGCAGACTGAGGCCGTCTACTCCCCTCACTCCCACCAGGGCTGTGGCTTGGTTTCACTCCACCTGAGGAGGAAGGACGTGGAGCCCCCAGGGCCCACGAGGATTGAGATTTCCAGGCTGATGTCTCTCCTCACAGGAAAGGCAAAGGCAAGTTGGCTGCCCAGCCCCCAAAGCCCCAGGGGCTGTCCTCAGGACCCTGAAGAGCGAGGGCTTGGGTCACTCACCCCAACAATCCTAGCCCTGCCTCCTCTTGATGTGTAACCTTGTGCAAGTTCCTTCCCTGGGTCTCCGATTTCTACATGTCCAACCCACGTGAGTGCGAATGAGGTGATCTGGACCATTCCTTTCAGCCCTGACGTTCTGCATCTGAGCCTCTTGTTTCCCGCTAAAGGACAAGTGCAGCAGGGATGACGGGAGCTAACATGGGTCACCTGTGGACCAGGTGCCGCACCGTCAATGTTCACTATCTCGTTTAATCTTCCCCTTGCCTCCTTGAGGAAGCAGCAGGATAAACAGTAAATCCTGCATTCATCCCTCCCCGGTCGGGGGATCAGTTTTCTCACCTGTACGAGAGTGTAACTGACCACAGTACTACCGATAAGGTATTTCTGAGATCAAACGAACTGGCACACGGTATACAAGACACTTAGAACAGGACCAAGCACATGGTCAGCCTCGTCTATATGCTGGGTGTTATTATTACTTTACAGACAAGGAGATGGAAGCTCAGAAAAGGGTAAGTGGCTCACTCAAGGCCATACTATTGGAACTCCAGCTGGCCCCCTGGCCCCCATTAGCTCCTGGACTGATGCTTTTGTCCCTCATGGAAATAAGGAAAGAAGAAGCAGGGGTAGATTCTCTGCCTCCCCTTAGTCCCCATTCCCGGCACTGGGCAAAAATGGCAGCAGAGACGCTGAGATAAGCAGAAGGGTCCAAGAGGCCCCCTGAATAGGGCTCTGGCCTGGTCGCCACCCCCATCCCCAACTCTCTGGGGTCCGTGGGCACAAGGGAGCCAGCCCAGGCTTCAGCCTGACACTGGGGTCTGGCAGACCCTCTGCTTGTGTGAGGAGAGAGGAGGGCGGGGGAGGAGCGGGGGAGGAGGAGCTGGCTCAGCCCCCTTCCATTCTCCCTCCATCTGCACCCAGAGGCAGCAGAGCGTGGCATGGGCCACCCCTCCCACTCCCGCCCCCTCAGCATTCTCCCCTCCAGGGCGAGGGCTGCCCTGTCTCTGGAGGGACCCTGGTCTGTGCTCAATTTCATGCCACTTAATTCCCAAGTCTGCCCGTGAAAATGGCGACAAATCGGCCCCAACTGCCCAAATGTCCCATCCCATCTCCAACGTCTCTCTGCCCGCACCCCCCCTCCTCTGCCAGGCCCTCACCCATCAGACGCTGAGAGGGCTTCACTGCTGCCCCAGCCTCGCAGGGGGCTTTCTTCCCTGACCCTCCTCACGCATCCCTTCTCCACCAGGGCCAAAGCCAGAGGCAACCCACTGCAGACTCATGAGGTGCACGGTCAATGTCTGGGCACTGCTTCATTTTTGAAATTTAATGTTGCCGCGTAATGCTTTATTCTCTTACTTATTTGTATATTCTCCTTTAAGGACAATTTATGTTTTCAGTAGCTGACACATTCACACAATTCAAGTTTCATAAAGCATAGAAAGGACATGGGAGGAAGTGGCTCCCTCCCATGCTTGCACCCATTCCCCGGGGGGCTCCCACAGCCCCCAGTTTCCATCCCAAGGGTGATTACCATTCCCAGATGCTTGGATATTCTTGGGTGTCTATGGTGCAGAAATAAGCAAACACAGACAGTCCTTCCTGCCTTTCCCACAAACTGTGGTACCTGATGATCTGTACGAGTTTACCACACCTCGGTGGCAGGAGCCTCCTTTCCTACCCTCACCTCCCCCACACAGGGTGTGTTTCATCTTCTCCTCTCCCTCCACCTGCCCGCCGTTTGAAGCCATGCAGATAGAGTCCAATCCTACCTATGCTGATTATTCTCCGGGTGACCTTGACAAGATCAATTTCCTCATGGATTTCGATCTCCAAATCAGTAAAGTAGGAAGATTCATGTACACCTACCTCACAGGACTACTGGGGGTGGGCAGGTAAGAAAGTGCCAGGGGATGTGTAACTGCCCACTCCTTTCCCCTTTCTCTCTGTCCTCCCACCAAATGAATGCCCGCTCATCCCTGAGCTGATACGGAGGTGGATAAGCTTCCCACCCAAAAAGAGCATAAAGTCTTCAGCTGCAAAAGCTGGATCAGAATAGAATTGATCCAGGGACAGCTGGGTGGCTCCGTCGGTTAAGCATTTGTCTTCGGCTAAGGTTGTGATTCCGAGGTCCAGGGATCGAGTCCTGGATCAAGCCCCACATTGAGCCCCCTATTGGACTCCCTGCTCACAGGGAGTCCACTTCTCCCTCTCCCTCTGTTCCTCCCCCGACTCATGCTCTCTCACTCACCCTCTCTCTCTCTCAAACAAATAAATAAAATCTTAAAAAAAAAAAAAAAAGAATAGAATTGATCCAGTTGGCAAGTGGAGGTGGCAAGGGGAAGTAGAGCTAGTGTTTCAGGAGAGACAAAGGAGAAAGGGAAGAGGGGTGTGAGTGTATGGTGACCTATTGACTTTGGGGAAAGAGGACTAAAGATGATTTTAAGAGAGTTTTTTTTTTTTTTTTTTAAAGATTTTTAAGTAATGTCTACACCCATCACACCCATTGTGGGGCTTGAACTCACAACCCCGAGATCGAGAGCCGCGTGGTCCTCTGACTGAGGCAGCCAGCTGCCCTAATTTTGAGAGAGTTCTGCTCTCTGTTGAGCCTTGTAATTTCCTTCCTCACTTTGCTGCTTGTCCAAGAGAGTTCAGTAAAGGCTTTGTTGCAAATCAGTGCTTTCTGGAGCTCTTAGGATTTCTTTTGGATGTGACCTGGGCTGACTGACTGATTGATTGATTGATTGATTGAAAGATTTTATTTATTTATTTGACAGAGAGAGAAAGAGAGAACACAAACAGGGGGAGTGGGAGAGGGAGAAGCAGGCTCCCCGCTGAGCAGGGAACCCGACAAGGAGCTCCATCCCAGGACACTGGGATCATGACCTGAGCTGAAGGCAGACGCTTAACAACTGAGCCCCCCGCGCCCCTGGGCTGATTTATTTAGATTGCATTGTACATTCTGGGGCAGGCTTAGCACAAGTGTGGAATGACAGAAAATTGAGAAGGACAGGTAGAGGGAAGGAGGGAGGGAGGGAAGGAGAGAGGGAGGAAGAGAGAGAGGGAAGGTGGGAGAGAGGGAGGGAAGGAGCACACTGGCTGTGGCTCTTAGTCCTTTCTCTGGGCAGCCCATGTGATGGACAATGATCATATGTTCATGACAACATGTCTCCAAGGGAGCCTCCAGATTCTGGTGAACCACCTCCCCAGCCCCTGCTCCCCAAATTTGTACATAAATAAAGCCCTAAGGTTTGTAACCAGCACAACTACTAAGGATATCTTGGAAATACTCCTGGTGGTTGTGGCACAGACAAGAGGGGATGTGGGTATTGGGTGTGATTCTCTACCAGCCTCTTTCTTTCCCCCCTCTCAAGAAAGCTATCAGGAAACAGGTGAGCTAGATACTCCTAGACAACCACTGCCTCATTTTATTCCTTTCAGCAATCTTGTGATGTGGGATTGATGTTCCCATTTTTTAAAAAAGATTTTATTTATTTGAGAGAGAGAGTGAGTGAATGAGAAGGAGAGAGAGAGAGAGAGATCATGGGAGTGAGGGGGATGGGGAAACATGTTCCTCAATGAGCAGAGAGCCCAGGACCCTGGAGTCATGACCTGCACCAAAGGCAGATGCTTAACAGACTGAGCCACCCAGGCACCCCTGGCGTCCCCATTTTAATTTCAATTTTTTTATTGTTAGTATGTAGAAATACAATTTATTTTTGTATCCATCAGCTTTACTAAACCTATTAGTTCTAGTAGCTTTTTTTGTGGGGGAGGATTGATTCTTTGGGTTTTCTGTGAAGATGATCATGTCTGTGAATAAAGATGGTTTTTCTTTCTCTTTTCCAATCTATATGTCTTTTATTTGTTCTTCTCATCTTATTGCACTGGCCAGGAACTCCAGTACAGTGTGGGAGAGGAGTGGTAAGAGCAGAAATCCCTGCCTCGTTCCCGATCTTAGGGGGAAAAATTCTTCAGTTCTTTAGTGAGAAAATCGAGTTACAGGTGTTCAATAAGAAGCCCAAGGACCTCCCACTAGTCAGTGACAGTGCCAAAATCGGGACTCAGACTGGTCTGGCTCCAAAGCCTGTACTCTTTCTACTGTTCTAAGCTTTGCAAACACTAGTAAAGTACTGTACACATATACAGAGTTATCACAATTTCCTCTTTGTAGCCCCCAGTTACCTTCCCAGTGAACATGGCTGCTACTTGGTGGAAATTTGTTGTCTAATTGGAAGCAAAGCGCAAACAGAGAGCAACGTGGAGTGATCTCCCACCTTGACCAGGGGGACACAGGGCCATCGGGGTTGGGGGAATTTCCGTTCCTCTCTAGAGACTCACTTCAAGATGAATGGTCCCTTGGGTGGGCAGAGAAGATGTTTCTTAGAGACAAATGAGGGATTCAGTATAGTAAACTTTGAGGGGCAAAAGAGGGTGCGGGGGTACAGCTGGCTCTTTGAAGAGCTGGTAGCGGGCAACAAAATGAAGACTGTAGAGACAGACTTCCTAGGCTTGAAGCCCACTTTCACCACCCGCCAGCCACACGACCTTGGGTAAGTCCCTCAGCCTCTCTGGGCTGTCGTCGCATCTGTGAAACAGGTAATTGCGTTTGTACCTCATAAACTCAGTGTGAGGGTTACACGAGTTCATACACCGTAAATGCCCTTGGTAAGTGCTACACGAGGGTGAGCAACTCTTATTTTTATTGAGTCACAGGACTGGTAGGGGGAGGACCTCCAGAAGCTACCATAAACTGTTCCTCTTCCCTCTTTGGAAAAACACACACAGACACACACACACACACACAGGTCCTGCTTCAAATTGCTACACACAACCGTATTTAGAGAGAGCTGTGTCATGGGTGGCCAAGTGGTTTCACCCCGAGCCGATTTCTTCAGGTACAGAACGGGGTAAGGAGCCCTAGCTCACGCTGCGATGAGACAGTCAGCCAAGGCATGGGAAAGCCCTGTAAACATTTGGTAACGGCAACTTCCAAGGGCCTCCTCTCTCTGAGGTCACCTCGAGCGCTTAATCCATGTGTTTGCACTTCTTGGAACGCCCTTGTGAGGTAGATGGGGTTGTTGCATTTGCCACATGAGGAAACCAAGCCCTAGAGGTCAAACGACATAAGGGCCTTCAGCTGGGGTTGAACCCCGGTAGGCCCACTTCTAGAGTTGTGATCTTTTATTACTTTGGCACAGTTCTCCTCCTGGGACCCAGGGGCCCGGGCCCCAGCATCTGGGCACAGGTGCCCCCTCCCCCTGGCCTCCCCCTCCTGGGTCCTCCCCCGGGCGAGGGGCTGCCCTGCCCTCGCTCGCTTGTCCAGCCAAATGCGGGCGGGCGGCGGGCGGCTTTGGTGCATGAGGCAGATGGGACCTTCACAAAAGCCCCGCACCTCTCCAAGCTGGTCCCCCCCGCACGCCTGATTACCCCCCAATACCCAAGTTACCATTGATACAGTGTGCCGGGTGATTCAATTAGCGCAGCCGGCGTGAAGGCAACAGCACAAAGAACGGGGGTAGTTAGAAACTCATTTTCTTTTGATTATTATAGCATCTCACACGTGGAAGCAGAAAATTATAGGCTCATGTGTCTTTGCTTAATATCCTCTGGGGCCAGATTTGTCGTCATGTTGAAGTTAGCTGTCAGAATTGACAAAATCACGCGGGGTTGATGGATTTACAGGGCCTGGGCCCAGCCATGCTGGAGAAGTGCAGACCCACACAGACGCGCAGACAGACAGACAGCGTGCGCACAGACGCTCGTGCTCACACACACAGACACAGCCCACACCGCCGACACAGAGATACACGGCCCTGAATTCCAGATGCCGATGAGCACTCAGACACAGACGTACACACTCCCCACACGCTGAAACACACAAGGATACCTCCACACCACATGTATATTTTTAATTAATTAATTAATTTATTTATTTATTCATTTGACAGAGAGAGAGAGATCACAAGTAGGCAGAGAGGCAGGCAGAGGGGAGGGGAAAGCAGGCTCCCCGCTGAGCAGAGAGCCCGATGCGGGGCTCGATCCCAGGACCCTGAGACCATGACCTGAGCCAAAGGCAGAGGCTTAACCCACTGAGCCACCCAGGTGCCCCCACACCACATATATTCACACACACACACACACACACAAGTACACGTAGGTACACGTACCCAGTCTCGCCTAGGAGACACGCTGCTACAACCCACCCAATCACACGTACCCCCATATACCATGCACTCCTGTTCAGACACACGTGTACACAGGGCACACCCCAACTCCCACACACGCACCCAGACGCACACATCAGAGACGGGTAGGCACCCACAGAGCGAGAGACACACAGATGTCTCCAACACACGGAGGTCAGGGTGATACCGAGACACCCATACACAGGGGCCCAGACAAGTATCTGATGTGCGGGGATGGGAGACAGAATGAGAGACCATACAGATGGACAGCCACATCATTGGGGAAGCATATCCACAGAGACATGTGAGCATGAACACAGCCAGCAGCTCTGGCTTCGACTACTGCGGATCCCTTCCGTTTCCCTTCTCTCTGCCTTTCCCCACACCCATCCTTGTTCGGCTTGGCTGGCTGGGGGAGATCCTGGGGAGCAAGACGGAGATAGAAACACAGGGTAAGGATGAGGGCAACCCCCCCACTTCTGGTTGGTGAGTAGATCAGGGGCTGGATCTCAGCACCACCTGGCCCCCCATGTAGGGTGCAATCTGAGGCAAATTTCTGGGGGAGCAAAGGAAGGCTGTCTGGTGCTAGAAGTTTCCCTGGAGATGGCTCAGGCCCCAATGCCTCCCTTTCCAGAGGGAAAGTCAAGGGCCCCGCCCATGCTCACCAACAGGCAATGGGACACCTGCTATGGGAGGGGTACCGGTCCTGCCAGTCTTCTTGGGGAGGGAAGAGGAGATCCGCCCTGGTGGGGACCTGGGGCAGAGGGTCCAGTCCCCGCCGTCTACACTGTGCTTATAAGCCCGGCCTTGGCCCAGACAGGACTGGGTCAGGCCCAGATGCATTACTTGGGAAGCACTGCGTTGGTCACACCGACAAAGTGGAGGAGGAGCCTGTGGTCCCTTGGCCAAGGCTCTGGGCTCCTGAAGGTAGAAGTAAAGAGTCACAAGATCTAGAATCTTGGAGCCTTGGCTCAGCCTGCCAAGGGGAACACTTACCCGTCTGAACTCTAGGCCAGATGTGTGCTATCTGACCTCCCCTCCTTCTCTTGGCAACCCCTGGGAGCTGGTCTTCTCCTCCCTATTTGGCCCAGGAGGAGCCTTTCTCACAATCAGAGAAGGAACAGGATGTGCCCAAGGTCACAGAGTTCATGAACTAGGATCTGAACCCAGGGTGTCTGGGCTCCCAAGCCCTTGCCCACTCCCCTCTACCACGTGAAGTCAGCCTCATTCAGGCGTGGCAGGCAAGGGGGGGACTCCCTGCCTTGATCAGGCATTAGGGCCCAGGATCCTGCCATTAACTTTCTTGGATGAGCTCACTCAGGAGCTGGAGGGCAATGGCTAGGTGAAGAGCCTGGGCTCTGGGGGCTCACCCATGCCGGGTTTCAATCTTGACTCAACTTTGGGAAAATCATTTTGCCTCTCTTATCCTAACTTCTTATGTGGCAGATGGAAATGATACTATCTCTCCACCTAAGGGCTGGGGAGAATCTGTATACAGCGCCTCGATGTAGGAAGAGCTGTTTTCAGCAGTTGCCATCCAGGCCCCCAGCAGCCCCAGAACAGGGTAGTTGGCCCATTCTCACTTTGGGATACTCACGCCACCTTCTGTTCCTCTGTCCCTCTTCCATGGACCCTATCCTGGCCCCTGGCCCAGGTCTGCAGTGCCTGGGGGACCTGGAGACTTGGAATGGCTCCATGGACTTCTCAAGACCTCAGACATCTTTCGGGCCAGAGATTCTCAACCCTGTCTACACGTTAACATTAACACTAGAACAACTGCACTGGGCCCTCTAAAGCGTGGCCAGGGGACCAGCACGATCAGCATCACCTGGGAGCTTGTCAGAAAGGCAGACCCACTGAATCAGAATCAGCATCTTAGGAGGCTCTCCGGGCCATCTGTATTCAGCTCGAAGTTTGAGAAGCCCTGCTCTGGGGCACTCTCGCATGAGAGAAGAGGCAGCCAAGGTCCAGGGAGTTGCAAGGAACACAGTAGGAATAAGGCTCTCATTAAGGTCTTCCCTGACCAAAGCTTCACTGACAAAAATCTCTTTTCTAGAAAAGGCCTTCAGGGAGCAGACACCTTGGAGCAACTCCTCCCTGTGGGACTCCTGGTCAGCCCACCCCCAGGGGCCTGTTGCTGGGTCCTTGCCTCCTGCATCTCATTCTGGTCCTGAAGATATGCTAATCAGCGTGGGAGTCTCCCTTGCACAGAATTACCATATATGAGCGGCTCTTCATCTCAGGGTAATTTTCTCATCTGCATAATCGTATTTGACTTCCTTACGGATGTAAAAAGCCCCTTACCTTGGGCAAGTTAATCTTCATTGATTGAATATCAAATTCATTCGAATGTGGGAGAAGAGGCTTTTCGTTCTCAGCAGTAGAGCTGGGCTGAAAGCCTTGCTCAGCTGGGGGCCAGGGTTGGGGGGGCTGAGCTTTGTCTCTGTCCTTGCCAGGCGGCTTGAGGGACCCTTCCCTTCCGACCCACTTTCTCTGTGGTGGCATCTTTCCAGCTTCTGATAAATCTCCCTCTCTCGTTCTTTCTGGGTTTTGTCTCCATTTTTGTATCTGTTGTGTCCCTTAGTGTCTCAATCTTTTGGTTCTGGGTTGGTTTGTTGGTTATTTTTTTCCCCCCATCTGACCTCATTTTCCTATCCTCCCTGGTTTCTTTCTCTTCTCTTCCCTCGCCTCCCCCTTTCCTGCTTCTGTAAGTCTCAGAATCCCTTGACCTGAAACCCCAAGTGCATCTGCTATGTCCTCATCCACAATTTGGTGGGAGAAAAAAAAAATCCCACCCAACAAGGTATGTTCCAGATGTTCACAACAATCCTGTGGTTTGGGTAGAATTTTCCCCTTCTACAGACAAGGACATGGCAACATGCCCAGGTCCTGAGGTAGAGGTGGGACCGGGATTTGAACCCAGGCCCGCCTAACGCTGCAGGCAGCCTGTGGTGATCCAGGAAGAGGCTGAAACCAGGCCTTCTGCTCCTAGTAAGCTTGGAAGCAGGTGAATGAATCAGCTTAATGAGGCTACTGCTCCTCACTTCTCCTCAAGCCGATGTTATTTGGAGTGCTTAGCAAACCATTCCGTACCTAGAAAACACCCATCACACACCAGGATAGCTATCACCATTGTCGTTATGGTTTTTCCAAGTTGGGCCAGGGTTCAAATTCTCACTCAGGTGCATGAAATCAGTGTGACCTCTACTACTATAAGGACTAGAGCTCTACATACAAAATACCCAGCTCCATGCCAAGTACATAGTAGGAGCTCAGGAAATGTCAGCAATGATTTTCACATTATTACTGTCATTAATGTTGCTGTTATCACTCGTGTTACTTACTGTCATCATCATTCTTATCTCTGAGTGCCTAGCACCTAGTAGGTGCTTGGTAAATATCAGTGAATGAATGACCTGTAGAAGCTCCTTTTATACCTTCGTTACAGTTCCTGACTCTCTGGCTTCATTTCTCCTATATATTTTGCAGGGTAATGGGTAAGAGCTGGGCTCTGGTGTGAGCAAGGCATGGTTGGGCCTCCCAGCTCTGCCACCTGCTGCGAGCCTCGCTGAGTCTCTACCCTCCTGTCCGAAGAAAGAGGCGATCAACACACTACTTTACATAAGCTAACTGATTATCATAGGAGGGGCGCACCACTATTATAGATTATGGATACTACATTTTGTAGATAAGGGAAACGAGGCCCAGAGAGGCAAAGCAACTTACCCGTCGTCACACAGCAGTCAGCAGCAGAGCTAGATTCATACCAAACCTCTTGAACACGGAGCCTACATTATTTTTTTTTAAGATTTTGTTTATTTATTTGACAGAGAGAGAGGGAGAGATCACAAATAGGCAGAGAGAGGCAGGCAGAGAGAGAGAGA
>RCUC01065859.1:0-18148 GCA_003697995.1 Taxidea taxus jeffersonii
AGGGATACCTAGAACCATCTTCAAATGGGCAGGCTTTTTGCTAGATATTTTAACAATGAAGTCAAAGTTAATTGATGGGTGTGATCAGGAATAATAGTCAAAATGAAAGGCTTTTGTTTTCCAAAACACTCCAAACTCCAAATTCTGCAGAAATCGTTTAAATATACATCAAAGCCCAAATCTTCTACCCGAACAGGACAGAAGTCAATCACAGTTCTCTGAATTCTCTTTTTTCTCAGGCTCACCTGTCCACACTTCAGAACTTTCTGAATTCTCAGACTTTACACCGATGGCAGACTCCAGCTCCACTCATCCAAAGCTTTCCATTTTGGTCAGTTTAAGTTCCTAAAGATGCAGCTGCCATCTGAAGGCTAGGTATTATGAGCTCACGCAGGGCTGTGGGGGGAGGGGTGAGCTGGCCTGTGGGGACTCCCCTATCTAGGAGCTGGTCACTCCACTTCAAACAAATCTGCATCACACTGGGATTTCCACTCCCTTTTTCTATGTCAATGATCCCCATTTGTCCCTCATGCCTGGGGTTTCAGGTCCTGGTGAGCCATTCTCATGTTATCTTCCTTTTGTTTTTAGGCTGAATTCTGCCTTAACGACAATTATCATTTATTCTGTACCTTTTAGTTTGGTGGTGAATGCTGAGGTTTTGCTAGCCTTTCAGTTGTTATCATTCAAGCCCTTTCTAAAGAACAGGGGCTGAAACATCAATTCCTTGATCTGTCTCTGGCTGGCTGAGAAAAATCTTAGTGTTGGAGAGGGTTTTGGATTCCAAATTTCTCTTTGAATTTTCTTAGGTGACAGGAAAGAGTGAAAAAAAAAAAACACACACACACAAAACCCCAGCTCTTCTTGTGTTTCTGAGTCTCTCATCTCTTAATCCTCTTTTGAAGTTCTTTCTGTCTCAAAAAACACACTTTTCAGAGTTTCACAGACCTTCTGATTCCCTGAAGGTACCGTCTCCAAATTAGGAACCCTGCCTGCATGTCCTTCTGGAGTCATAGGGGTTCTGGTCCAGTGTGAAGGAATAAGTGGTGAATGTGGCAAGGGACTGATCTCTCAATCTTTCATCATTTCCATTAAGCACTTTTAGCCTTATATGTTTGAAATTCTGGGAGCACTTTGTACTATGACATATTAATTCCCAAGTTGCTATCATATTTCTTAGAACTTTGAACATCAACACTGTAATTTCATTACGTTTTTAGGGGAAATGAAGCTCTGAGAGTCCCCATCCCTTGCATGTGGCAGTAAAGTGACCTCTAGTGGACTTGCCTAGTAGTTTCCAGGAAATTCTGGAAATAGGAGCTGTTGGAGGGATGAGCTATTCAGCTGCCTATTGCCGGGAAGTTGGGTTAGTGCGGGGTTAGCTTCAGTGCCAAGACTGGGCCAGGTGAGGGAGGTACTTACGGATGAAGCAAGATTTATCATTGGTAAAAGTGGCTGCAAAAATTCTCTGGATCACATTATGAACAATGAATTAAGACAAACTCACTGGATTGATTTTAGAAAAAAAAAGTTGTATCTTTGAATAATACAGAGTGAGAATGATATGAAGTCACAATAGACTTTAGGCAAAGTGAGGGAAGACGTATTCCACATTTTATGTTGTTGTTGTTCTTTTTTTTTTTAAAGATATATTTATTCAGCATCATGATCAGACTATTACATTTAGCAATTGGCAGCAACAAAAAAATTACACTAAAACCGTTTCTTGGATTGCTTTACATCTTCCACGGAACGGAAACTAAAATAACCTGTTATATAATCAATCACAAATAGTCCTCAAGTTTTTTGTCCACACGCATGAGTATTGTCTAAAACATGTCTTCTGGGACACCTGGGTGGCTCAGTTGGTTAAGCGGCTGCCTTCGGCTCAGGTCATGATCCCAGCGTCCTGGGATCGAGTCCCACATCGGGCTCCTTGCTTGGCAGGGAGCCTGCTTCTCCCTCTGCCTCTGCCTGCCTCTCTGTCTGCCTGTGCTCGCTTGCTCTCTCTAACGAATAAATAAATACAATCTTTAAAAAAAACAAAAACATGTTTTCTTTGTGACAGCTTCACTCTGCCACCACTGTGTTTGGCTGAGATCACAAACCTGTTGTGACCTGTAGCTTCGCTGTCACTTCTCTGGCTCTCCTGTCCTGCTCAGATTTGTTTCCTGGCAGTCGTGAAAACCTTGTGCCACTGCTGTCACTACTGCTGCTGCTGGAACTGGAACCACCGTAGCCACCTTGGTTTTGTGGTTTGGCAAAGTGTTGGCCTTTACCACCCTAGGGACCAGAGCTTTAGCCTCCAAAATATCCTCCTTTCATGGGTCCAGATTTTGAAGATTGATTATTGTAACTGCCAAAATCATTATAGCCTCCATCACCCCCAGAGTTGCGTCTAACATTATCAAATCCATTATAGCCATCCCCGCTGCCACCATATCGACTCCCAGCAAAGCCCCCTCACCACTGACGTGTCCTCCATGACCAAAGTTGTCATTCCCACCAAAACCACCTCCACGACCACCACCAAAGTTGCCAGAACTACTTTGACTTCTTTGGCCGGATGAAGCACTCTCCACCTCTTGCTTAGATAGGGCTTTTCTTACTTCACAGTTGTGACCATTCACGGTAGGAATTTTAAATGACAGTCTTGTGTACAAAGTCATGGTCATCAAACTGTTATAAAAGCAAAGCCTCTCTTGTCACCACTGCCTCAGTCAGTCAGGATGTCAGTCACTTCAGTTTTCTATTTTGTTCAAAATCCTCTCTTAGATGACGTTCTTCAGTGTTTTCTTTTTTTAAAAATTTTAAAAAGATTTTGTTTATTTGACAGAGAAAGATCACAAGTAGGCAGAGAGGCAGGCGGGGGTGGGGGTGGGGAAGTAGGCTCCCTGCTGAGCAGAGAGCCCAATGCGGGGCTCGATCCCAGGATCCTGAGACCATGACCTGAGCTGAAGGCAGAGGCTTTAACCCACTGAGCCACACAGGCACCCCTCTTCAGTGTTTTCTTTAATGCCACTGACAAAAATCTTTTTCACAGCTAAGGGGGCACCATGTCTTTGAGAATCTTCTCTTGAGACAGCCGTCTTTGGTTCCACAGATCTTCCTTCCGTCTTGGGTGGCCTTGCATTCATGGCTGCATCCACCTCCCCCACAGTGGCATACGTGACAAACCCAAAGGCCTCCAGAGTGCTTGGTGTTTGGATCTCTCTTGACTACATGGGACACTCTGACTTAGACATGGCCCTGGTTGGAGGGGAGACTTCAATGATGCTTACTCAGGGGTGTCCATGGGCAGAAAGCTTTATGTTCTGTTTTGAGTCCTGGGAATTTTTATTGGGAGGAAGAAAAGGAAGTGAACATTTTTAAAAGTTCTAACTTAGGGCAAAACACTCTCTTGTCTCTGTCTCTGTCTCTCTCACTCTCATGCTATACCTTTTAACTAGCCCTTCTCAACAACCAAAAAAAGGGCAAGTTCCATGTACAGTCATTGCCCAGGATCTAACCTAGCTCCTTTACTGGCCCTGGATTATGCTTCCTGCCCACTGGACCTACACTGATCTTGGTTACCCGACTTGCTACTCGGAACTCTTCAAGAACATTTACTTGGACTTAACTCTCAGCAAGTACCCACCTTTTTTTTTTTAAACAAGTACCCACTCTTGAATGTTTTAGGGAAGATACTCTGTCCACAAAGACCCAAAAACATGGCAGCCGCTGGCCCACTCTTACACTAGGAAATGGCTGATTTGGACATTTGGTTTGGGCCTTTTGTCTAATAATAATAATCCCTCCTTCCCTTGCTCTTTCTAACCTGGGACTTAGTCTTGTACCTGTGAACCTATTTCTCAAGTCACTACTCCCTGGCTTTGGTCCCATTTTAATACCTAGGTTTCATCTAACTCTGTAGGACTCAGGCTCCCTTAGTTAGGTCTAACCTTTTGGGGATACTGTTATGATGAGATTTATATCATGCCCTCAGGATAAAGTGATTATAGATTAATAATGAGAATGTTTTCTCAAAGGAATAGGGAAACTCAATATGTAATATTCTTTTGATTAGCATTTAAAGATTCTGTTAAACCAAATTCTATCATACATTTAAATTTGAATGCCTCTTTCTAAAGTTTAAATCAAGAATACAGAGGTGTATACTCAATACATATAGAACATTTGAAAAACCTAAATAATGGTTAGAAAAAACAAGTTATATGTGAATTTCTTTTTTTTTTTAAGATTTTATTTATTTATTTGACAGACAAAGATCACAAGTAGGCAGAGAGGCAGGCAGAGAGAGGAGGAAGCAGGCTCCCTGCTGAGTAGAGAGCCCAAGCAGGGCTCTATCCCAGGACCCTGGGATCATAACCTAAGCTGAAGGCAGAGGCTTTAACTCACTGAGTTACCCAGGCGCCCCAGAAATTATTTTTAAAGTAGTAAATAAATCTACCTATAAGGTGAACTGAGACTGTTTTTTGGGGGTGTTAAGATGATTTCTAATTTCCCATCAAAAATAAAAGAGGACCCACTAGCTCAGTTGGTAGAACATGTGACTTGAACATGATAGGCACAGAATTTAGGTAAGGTAAAAAAAAAAAAAGGTAAAAATAAGAAACATGAAGAAAAGATCTTAAGAGTCGAAAAGCAATATTTACCTCTTTATATTGAAGATTTGAAACGTTTTTTTACTTTTTCCAGAGAAACACTTTCATTAGTGCATTTTGCCATCAGGGGGTGCTCTGGGATAACACTTTTCAGCAAAATAGCTATCTTTTTTGCTCTGCCACCTAAAAAAAAGCAAACGTTTACATTTGTTAATTCTATTTTGTATCCGGATTCACTAACCCTCAGAAAGTGTCAGTTTAAATTAAAAAGGTGAAAAGAATATTGAGAACTGTTTCAAATGTAAATAGCTAGTGTCTGGCTCCTAAGGAAAAGACAAACACTGGAAGATATTTTTTTTTGAGAATTTTGTTTCCTTTTTGAAGGGATTCAAATCACAGTAAGCCTAAGCTGCACCTGAATTTTGCTGGGTTGGAAAATGAAAACCATATCTCAGGGATTAGCATTTATTCTTTTACTTTAGTTCTTTTTTGTAGCATTACTTTCACTATGTCTTTGGCCAATGCTATAAGGATATATTATAGTTGAAATTGCTTTCTTCCAAAGTTGTATCAGTGTTTCTGTAGTTAACTTATTCTTAAGGCAGGGGGTTAGGAACCAAGAATTCCACAATAATTCCACTGCCACCCCTGCCACATTTATTGATCAGTTCTTAGGTTCTTTCTAGCCTCTCTAAGGTTGGTGAGGTGGGGATTGAGGCAGTGGGGAGGAAACTCAATTCTGTTTTCATGGACTGGAAGGGAGAATCAGAGGTGATCACGGTAGATATGCCAAACACAGAATGCTAACCAGTCAAGGTCACCAAAATGACATTTAGAGAGATGGCTACAACATCTGGTGACCAGAACAGAGGGTCCTCGCTGTTTTGGTCTAAATTACTCATAGGATTTTACTGCACATGTCTGTTGATGTTGGCTCCTTCCTGCCTGGTTGGCAAATGACCTTGATATATAGCAGAAAGATAGAGAGAAATGTTACCTCTTTGATAATGAAAGATTATATAGTCCCTCAACTCATCTCCTTAGGCAAAAAGAGGTAAACCTTCCTTTATGATCATTTAACTTTCTCTATGCAAAAAGAAAATTTAGTTGAGGATTTATATAATGTAATTTGGGAGATTTTATTTGAGAAGAATGTCTAGACATCAGTTTTTAGTATACTTTTTATGCACTGCATAAATTAAAAAAAACAAGCTATATTCATACCAATATATTTTAAAAATAAAATTTCCTTAAATATATTTGAGGTTCTACTTCCCAAATTGGCTTTTACCTTTTACCTTTATGGCTTTTCTTTCTAGAGGTGATACGAAGAAAAGAGGAAAAGAAAGAGTTCTGGGTAAAGAAAAATGTACACAAACTTTCCCTCCCACTTAATTTTGATATTTACAATTATATTTTTCTTGTTCTTTCTACCCATAGGAAAAATAACCCAAACCCTTCTTAGACTCTTTGATTATAGTAGAACATACTAAAGAAAAGATTTTCTTTATTAGAAACCATAAGAGATTATCAAGTGGCCAAGAACTAAAACAGAAAGAAAATGTTTTCTAAGATTTGTTTTTGTTTTCTGTTTTTCTCATGGCTTCTCATCTATAAGTTAAAAAGTTTTAAAATTTAAAGTAAGCCAGAAACTTACTGATTTGATAGATGGTTGTCTCCTATTTTGTAAACTGATCAAGCAACTGAAGGGGGATGTGCAGTCACTAGACTGGCTTCTGACCTGCACACACATTTTTTTTTCTATTAATCCTTTGCACAGAACAGATGCTCTGGGTGCAGTTTTAGGCCAGAAGAATGTCCAAAATATGTGGGTGTGAATTTGGCCAAAGGGTTAGTTGAATGTGGAGCACAGATACCAGCCTGGAAACAGGTCACATTTTAATGAAAAATGCACATTCAGCATGGCATTGTGCTTTTCAAAGAGGTGATTCCCAGCCATGGAGAACACAAGGGAGAAACAGGCATTCATGTGGAACCGCTTTAAAACAGAATTCTTGTGTGTCCTGGCTGGTGGGGCAGGCTCACTAGTGCCCCTTGGGAAATGAGATAATGGAATTTTGCTAGGCATAATTGAGTTTTTGTTTTTGTTTTTAACCATAAATTGTCATTCTTCAAAAAGGAAAAGAAACTTCTACAATCAAATAAAGGAAAGATTTCATAATTATAACTGGCCATGCTAGAAAAAAAATCTTTCTGAGAGGGGAAAAGGTGTAGCCCCATTCATATGCTCAGAATTTGACTAAGCAGATAAATAGAATTTTCCTTGCTTCACAAGAAAAGAAAAGAAAAGAATAGTGAAGAAAACAAAGTGACCAAAAAAAAATCTCTACCTTTACATGTTAAAGAGTGAAATATAGAACTCACTTAGATACATGTTTTGCTAGAAATGATTTTATTTCCTCTCAAAAAATGTGTGTGTGTGTGTACACTTGTATTTTAAACATTTGAAATCATCTGTAAGTACATAAGCAATATAATTGAGATTATTTTTAAGAATGCAAGAAAGAAAAAAAAGAATGAAAGAAATATAGAAATAATAAACTCAATCACTTTTAAAATGGGAACAAAATGCTTTTTGGTAGTGTTAACAAATACATTTTAATTTTATGTCATTGTTATGATTAGTTATAGATGGCATACAAAAGTAGCAACTGAAAGTGTCTTCTAAAAAAGTGAATATATTAATGGAGGTATTGTATTTGAAGTAAAGCAGGTGATTGTTTATTCTACCTTCTGCTGGTCAGTTAGGATGATGAGGGGATATGAAATTAGGACATCAAAGAAGAATGAAAGAATCTTTGTGTTGTTTAGTCTGAAGAAGGCAAGACTAGAAAAGTCAAAAAGAGGAAGAAGAAGGTTGCTTCTGGATGCGTCCTCCAAGTTGAACTTTGTTCAGTGAATGGACAAAAGAGGGATCAGTCAAATTTTGGTGAGTACCACCATTCTTGGTACCAGTTCCCATGTTGTTCCCTCCCTACTTGGGGGCCTTACCCTTCAGGATGGTCTTTCTCTCCAAGGGTTGGCCTTTAGGTTCCCTTCTGATTGGGAGGCTATCCTAAAATTTTTTTTAAAATTGTCAAAAGACAATATAAAAAGAAAAGACAAGGCACAAAATGGAAGAAGACTTTTGCAACCTGTAACACCAATGAAGTACATACTAGTATCCAGAATAAAGAACCTCTTTAAAAAAAAAGACTACTCTATATAAAAAAAAGGGCAAAACAGGTGAAGGGCATTTCACCATTTCATAATAAGGGATATCTAAATCACTGATAAAATATATGAAAAAAGTATTCAACTTCATTTCTAATCAGATCTATGGAGATTAGTGGGATACCTTTTATACGACTAGATTTTTGAAAATTAGAAAAATTGAGGTTTGGTCAGGATAAGAAGCAATAGTAGCTCTGATACACTTCTAGTAGCAGTCTAAGTTGGCACGACCACTTTTTGGAAATTAGTTTACATTATCAAGGAAAGTTGAGACACTCTTATCCAATGACACAACAATTCCACTCTGGAAATATACTATGTGCTTATGTTTAAGTTCATGTTTAACAGTGCTTATAATGATAGCACTGTTCATAATAGCCCCTAAATGGAAACATCATAAATATCCATTAACTGTACAATGGATGAATAAATTGACATATACTTGTAAAATGGGAAATTATTCAGAAATGAAAATGAACAAAATGCAGCAATAAGTAACAATATGGAACAAAAAGAGGGTACATACAGTATAATTCCATTTCTATAAAGTTCAAAAATAGGCAAAACTAAATTCTTTTATTTAAGGATACACACATGGATGGTATAACTAAAGGAAGGCAAAGACATGATCATAATAAAAGTTAAGATAATGATTAGCTCCAGAGGGATGGGAGAATAAAAAGAGGTCTGTTCTCCAGAGTTAGCAAGTATTGGTAATTCCTAGGAGGAACGAGGTATATTGAAAGTTCATGAGTTGAAAACAAAGTGTGTCTATGAGAAGAGATATCTATAAGTAAGGCATTCTCTAGAATTATCAGATTGACCTTTTGAAATGTTTTAGAAGATAAATTAATAATACAAGCCTAAGTCAGTATGAATTTATATTTCTGATTCATTTATAACTTAAAATGTTATGAGAGTAGACTATTGGTAAAATTGTAAAACAGGAAAAAAAATTTTTGCCTCCATGGCCCAAGTCTTCTATTTTATCTCTTTGCCCAAATCCCATGTCTCATTTCTAAATTATTTAACGAAGATGGTAGTTGCTCCCTGGCTTAAGGGATTAATTCTCCCAAGAATTTGCATTTTAAGAGATTTTTTAAAGAAGACTGAAAAGCTTTAAAGACTCTAAATAAAATCTTGGGTGATGGAATTTAAGCTATTTTCACAAGGTGGTTCACTTGTAACGTTTTGTGGCTGCTTGTAGATGATCCACTGAAGAAGAGACCCCTTTTTAGCTTAAAATTTGTTTCTTTTGAAACTGACAAAGACTTAAAGTATTTTGCCTGTAGTTTTTGCTATGATTCAGAGGTAAAATCTCTGTTAAGTCAGTGGACTGTAAATAGAGATACACATTTTAGGGCCCATGTATGAGAGGACTATTCTTAGCTTAGACAATTGAAATGTAACCAACCACTAAAATATGGAACTTAGAAGTCCTTCATAAAAGAAACCGGGAAAAAATTATACTCTTGACTAGACTGGAATGAATTTCTTTGACTTAGAAAGTATAAATTGTCGGGCGCCTGGGTGGCTCAGTGGGTTAAGCCTCTGCCTTCAGCCTCTGTCTGTCTCTTTGCCTACTTGTGATCCCTCTCTCTGTCAAATAGAACATTTTAAAAAAATGGAGGCTGGCTAAAAACCCACTACAATGGGATAGTTGTATATAGTATGTATATATATGTATATATACATACACATATACTTGTATATACTACAAGATGAAGGATAAAATGGAATAAATGAAGGATAAAATGGAATATCATCCAGCTATTAAAATGAATGAACTAGATTTATAGTTCAGATAAAAATTATCCTCATTCCTACTACATTACCTTGTCTTTCCCAGCCCGTGCCTCTGGCCTCATGGGGAGTTCCCTACAGTCAGTTGACAAAGGAAGAGAAATCGTAGGCTAGTTCATAGGCAGTCTGTGCCATATGTAGGCACCACTTGAAAATGAACAGTTATAGTACTACAGTCCCTCTCTGGGATATGAAGGACAATGATGAAGGGAACACCTCTCAGTGGGCAAAATGTGAAGCAGTGTACCTGGTTGTTCATTTTGCTTCGAAGTAAAAACAGCCAGATTAGTGAATATATACTAATTCATGGGTTGGCTGGCTGGTAAGAGACTTGGAAGGAAGATTGGAAAATTGGTAACAAAGAGGTTTGGGGAAGAGGTATGTGGATAGACCTTCCTGACTGGGTGAAAAACATGAAGATATTTGTGTCTCATGTGAATGTTCACCAAAGTTTGTCCTTAGTAGAGGAGGACTTTAATAACCAAATGGATAGGATTCCAGTCCGCCTCTTTCCCAAACAACCCCTGTCCTTGCCCAGTGGGCTCATGAACAAAGTGGCCATGGTGGCAGGGACAGAGGTTATTCATGGGCTCAATGACATGGACTTTTTTTTTTTTTTAAGATTTTATTTATTTATTTGACAGAGAGAGACACAGTGAGTGAGGGAACACAAGCAAGGAGAATGGAAGATGGAAAAGCAGGCTTCCCGTGGAACAGGGAGCCTGATGCAGGGCTCAATCCCAGGACCCCGGCTGAAGGCAGACGCTTAAGGACTGAACCACCCAGGCACCCCAATGACATGGACTTCTATTCACCCAAGATGACCTGCCTAGGGCCACTGCTGAGGTCTTAGTGTGCTAGAAGCAGAGATCACCCTCATGTGGCATCATTCTCTGGAGTGATCAGTCACCTACCTACTAGGTGGTTAATTATATTGGACCACTTCCATCATAGAAGGGGCAACATTTTGTTCTTACTGGAATAGACACTCTGGATGTGGATTTGCCTTCCCTGAATGTAATCCTTCAGCCAAAAGTACCATCCATAGACTTATGAAGTGCCTTGTCTATTATCATGGTATTTCACACAGCATTGCTTCTGGTCAAGGAACATGCTTCACACCAAATGAAGTGTCACATTGGGCCCATGCTCATGGAATTCACTGGTTTTAGCATGTTCCTCACCATCCTAAGGCAGCTGGCTTCACAAAATGCTGGAATGGCCTTTTGAAGACTCAGTTATAGGGCCAGCTAAGTGGCATTATCTTACAGAGCTAGGACAAGATTCTCTGGGAAGTTCTATATGCTCTGTATATTCTGGTGTTCTCTCACAGCCAGGATTCATGGGTCCAGGAATCAAGGGGTAGAAATGGGAGTGGCACCATTTACTGTTACCCTTAGTAAAATTTGTCTTTCCTGTCCCTATGACCTCATGTAATCCTGGGCTAGAGTTCTTGGTTTCAAATGGAATAATGCCTTTACCAGGAGACACATCAATTACTCTACTGAATTAGAAGTTAAGACTGTCACTTGGCCACTTTGGGTTCACCATGCCTCTAAACAGGCAAAGAAAGGAGTTACTATGCTGGCTGGGGTGAATGATCCTGATTACCAAGGGTAAATTGGACTGTTACTTCACAGTGGAAGGGAGGAAAGGTTTGTTGGTTTTTAAAAAATTATTATTATTATTATTATTATTATTATTCACTATATCCAACATGGGACTTGATCTCACAACCCTGAGATCAAGAGTTGCATGCTCTACTGGCTGAGCCATCCAGGCACCCCTGGCTATCTCTTATTATTACCATGCAGTTAAAGTTGATAGAAAACTACAACAACCCAATTCAGGCAGAACCAGAGATGACCCAGACCCTTTAGGAATGAAGGTTTAATTTCCCCCACTTCAGTTGAGGTACTCACTGAGGACAAAGGGAATACAGAATAGAGTGGAAGAATAGTTTTAAATACTAGTTATGAACATGTGATAAGTAACAATGAGGTCTATAATTATCATGAGTACTTTTTCTTTATTATGAATATGTTACTGTGTGTGTATAGCAAGTATCTTTGTTTTCTTCCCTTTCTTATCCTTTTATAAAACTTTTGACTTTATTTAATTAATTTATTTTTTTGTCAGACAGATCACAAGTAGGCAGAGAGGCAGGCAGAGAGAGAGGAAGGGAAGCAGGCTCTCTGCTGAGCAGAAAGCCTGATGTGGGGCTTGATCCCAGGACCCCAAGACCATGACCCGGGCTGAAGGCAGAGGCTTCAACCCACTGAGCCACCCAAGTGCTTCTAAAACTTTTGACTTTATATCATAATATTTAAGTCATATGATATTAATAATAGACTCAAGAACTTTGCATCTTCTTCTGGGGAGAGGGTTAATGTTTTTTTCAGTTGTACAAAGGTTAGTTGTATCATGTTAGGTGGAAATATAAACATGTCATTATGGACTGAATGTTTGTTTCCTCCCCGAATTCATTTGTTGAAACCTCATTCCTCTAATATAAATGTATTAGGAGATGGGGCCTTTGGGAGGTAATTAGGATTAGATGAGGTCATGAGGGTGAAGACCTTGTGAATGGCACTAGTGCCCTTCTAAAAGTCATGAGAGAGCTTCCTTCTTCTCTCTGCTCTCTGCCATGTGAGGATACAAGAAGTCAGCATGCTGTCTGGGATGCCTGGCTGACTCAGTAGAGTATATGACTCTTGATATTGGGCTTGAGTTCAAGTCTCACTGGGTGTAGAACTTACTTAAGAAAAAAAAGTCAGCAACCAGAAGAGGGTTATCACTAGAACTCAACCATGCTGGCAACTTGTTCTCAGATTTCCAAACTTCAGAACCGTACTGTGAGAAGTAAATTTTTATTGTCTATAAGCCATTCAGTTTATGGTACTTTGGTATAGTAACCTGAACTAAGGTACTTGTTATCTTTAAGAAAAAATTTAAAAAAAATTTAAAGTAAGCTGTACCCCCAACGTGGGGCTTGAACTCATGACCCCGAGATCAAGAGTCACATGGTCTATCAGCTGAGCCAGCAAGGTGCCCCTAAGGCACTCATTATCTTTATTTAGATATTAAGTATAGTTTAAAGAGTGCCAGGTTGACAAAAGGAGGTCTCGTGATGATTAATTTCATGTATCAACTTGGCTAGTCTGTGATGTCCAGATGTTTGGTCAAACACCAATCTAGATGGTTCTGTGGTATTTTTTAGATGTGATTAACATTTAAATCAGTAGTTTGAAGAAAGCAGATTACCTTCCATAATGTAAGTTGCTGAGAAATGCATACCATAAATTCCATTTTTATTAAAAATTCATATCCAAACATATTAAATAGTCATGGAAAAATGTCTGGAAATAATGCACACCAAACCAACAGTGATTACCTCTGGGAAATGGGACAAGGATTGAGGTGAGGAAAGAGTGTATCTTTCCTTTTTAACTTTATAAAATTTCTGTAATTAAAATTTTCCCAATCAGAATGTATTACTTACATTTGTCCTTGACTCCAGATGAAGATCGTACTTTTCTTTATTTTGATTTTATTTTGGCTAAAGGATCAGTTATCACCTTTAGTCTGACAAGTTTTGGTTCCCAATATTCACCTACACTGTATGGAGGAACTAGCTCTTGCTGTGTATGTCAGAGCATAGCTATCCCATGGCCATCTTCCCCCCAACCTGCAGGCTATAAAATGTATTTTTTTAAAAGAGTTATCTATTTATTTATTTGACAGACAGAGATCACAAGTAGGCAGAGAGGCAGGCAGAGAGTGAGAGGGAAGCAGGCTCCCCACTGAGCAGAGAGCCCAATGCCGGGCTCTGTCCCAGGACCCTGAGATCATGACCTGAGCTGAAGGCAGAGGCTTTAACCCACTGAGCAACCTGGGCGCCCCAACCTGCAGGCTATAGAAGTGTGCAGAATAAGACTGAGAATAATATAACTTGCTTGAGATTCCATATTTAATAAGTAAATTTAGTAACATATATTATTAAAGCCAAAAGATATTTTGTGTGAGTAAAAGTAGATTTTATTAGTAGTACTTGCAGTGTTGCAAGTTGGGTTTCCCAGGCCACAGACTCTGAGACAGATCTGAGCAAGAAGGATGTTTATTAAGCAGAGCTCTTGGGATCAAAACTTGTCAAAACATGGGGAAGGAAGCAGAAGGGTAAGTCCAGCTGTGATACACACCAACCACAATCTCAGCTGACCCCACAAAGAGCTCTGAAGCTAGACTAGCCTTTCAGGGTTGCCTTACGTTGGCCCCAGATGGCCAGGTCTTTCTACTCCTGCAGCAGCCAGTCATTGGATGTGGGCCACCCTGGAACGAGTGTGGTTTCCTGCAAAGCTACTCTCTGCTTCTCAGACTATCCTGGA
The DNA here is from genome assembly GCA_003697995.1 of Taxidea taxus jeffersonii. Lineage (NCBI taxonomy): Eukaryota > Metazoa > Chordata > Mammalia > Carnivora > Mustelidae > Taxidea > Taxidea taxus. The sequence continues at coordinate 14,024 of RCUC01065859.1, forward strand.
AGGGCCTGGCTCACAGCTGACAGCTGATTGAGGCAGTTTCTGAAAGGTGTTAACGCAGGGTAGGGCTGTCTTCCAAAAGTTCTCCTAGCAGCTAGAGCAGCAACACTTCAGCGACGAGGGATCTGGGTGGCACAGCACAATACCTGTCTTATTCACCCTTCTTATTCTGGGGATCACCTTCTTAAAACTGTTCATGTGTCTTTTTTTTTTTTAGTATATAATATGAATCAGTACAATAATTCATTGAGACAATTCATGTAGGATACTTAAAGTGCTTATTAAGTGTTGTCATTATCATTATTAATACTATTACCAATATTATTCTCACTAGTTGGCAGAGAGATAGCTTGAAAAAAATTATTATTATTATTTTCTAATAATAAAAACTATTATTATTTTCTAAATTTCATTTTTATTAAGCATGGAAAAGAGCTGGTAGAAGTGGAAAAGAATACTATTATGTTGTGCATACATTATATCAAGTTGATCCTGAAAAAGGTTCAAAGTTGTCTTCCTGAGGTATGAGTGCTAGTTCCTTTTCACATGATAAAGGGATTTTTATTCTTCCTTTTGCTTTTAAAAGATGTAATTCGCTGTCATTTGATGACTCCTAAGAAATTCTCTTTTCTGGTTTATTAAGGGAAAAGGCAGGCCCAGATTTTAAATTCATTCCCTTGATAAATGTAATCCCATCATAAATCATATCAATAAGTGAAAAGTTGGCTTCTGCTCTAGAAAAAAATAGTCATATGAGACTATTGTTTTAATGCTGCTGACATTTGGCTTTGTACATTTGACTGCTGTTCTAGTGAAAAATATCTGTCAATGGGAAAAATAATAGAGGCTAACACTTACTCTTTAAGTATTTCACCTGTATTAGTTCACTTGGTATTGCACCAGTTTTATGAGGTAGATACTGTTACTTCTCTTTTATAGAGCATGAAATTGAGGCTCAGAGGGGGTAAGTTAAGTGGCAGAGCAGGAGTTAAAATCCAGGATCACTGGACTAAAAGCTTCATACTTCTGGCCATTCCACTTTACTGACATGAAGGACTGATTTGAGTCCATTTCTCTCAATTAATCAGTCATTTACTGAAAACATGCTTTGAGCCCAACACAGCCCAGCTTGGGGAAAATAAAAAATTATAAAAGGCTTCTCTGTGTGTTTACAATCTAGTGAAGAGGTTTCAGAATATTCAAGGGGAGTGTTTCCTAAACCATAATTACTTATTTACCATTTTTCTTTGTTGTCACGTTTGCCACATGAAGTATTACTTCCCCTGCTCTGAACTCTCTTACCTCCTGAATTTGTACACTGAAATCTCTCATTTGTATTTAAAAAAAAGGCAAAAAAAAACCCACAAAAAACAACCCCACAAAGAGGGGTGTCTGGGTGGCTGTCAGTTAAGCGTCTACCTTCAGCTTAGGTCATGATCCTGAGGTCCTGGGATCAAGCCCCACGTGGAGCCTCCTGCTCAATGGGAGCCTGCTTCTCTCTCTCCCTGCCACTCCCCCTGCTTGTACTCTTTCTCTCTGTCAAATAAATAAGTGGAAACTTAAAAAATAAACAAACAAACAAACAAATAAAGGCTCAAAGATGGTTTTTCCTGTATCTTTTATACCTTCTTGAAAGATGATTCTGTACTTTGATTAGTACAATAAGACACTGAAGAAAAAAAAAGCTGAAGAGTGTTATTTTGTTTTACTATTGCACATGCCTCTAGGTTATTTAATATTTCATTGTTTTATTATTTTAGTCTTTTTAAAAATCACAGTTGAGAATAATTATTTGGTAATGATGAACTTATTCCAAGGTTGATGAAATAGCAAAATATTTCAAGATACAAGAGAAATTAGTTCACTAAGATCCCATAATTTATATTTATTTGTATATCTTAGATTTTATTTGAGAGACAGAGTACCCTGATAGTGAGAGAGGGGCAAAGGGAGAGGGAGGAGCCTGGCTCCTACAAGCAGGCTCCCACTGAGCAGAGAGCCCGATGTGGGGCTCAATCCTAGGACCCTGGGATCATGACCTGAGCTGAAGGCAGATGCTTAACCAACTGAGCAACCCAGGCACCCCTATTTACTTATCTTAGAGAGTGAGTGAGCAAGTACGGGGAGGGGGAGAGGGAGAAAGAGAAATCTTAGTGGGCTCTGGGTAGAGCATGGAGCCGCACATAAGGCTTGACCTCATGACCCTTAGACCCTGAGACGATGAGACCATGACCTGAGCTAAAACCAAGATTAGATGCTTAACTGACTATGATACCTAGGGGCCCAGTGGTCCTCTAATTGTAATCTCTCATATCATCTTATAGTTTTTCTTCAAAGACTATACATATATATATCTTCTTACTATACTTTAAGGACAAAAGCTATGTTAGTTTTGCTGATTACAGCAAATGATCTGTAGTGTCTGACAGAAAGTCAGTGTCAACTGAATTGAATAAATGAACAATTATTTAATCATTGTGGATAGTACCCAATCAATTAGCATGGGCAAAAGTAAACACTTTCCATATTGAGCACATATTCTGTTAAGAGCACTTTGTAGACTCTAAGAAAAGATCAAGATATAATCCCTGCCCTCAAGGAACTTTCAGTCTAGATGGATGTAAGGCAGGGAGCAAGGACAGGGACATTCAAGGGTTATGCAGATGGAAAAGTATAGACAATCTATAGTGATCTATAGGGAGCTTCATTATTCTCTAGGAACTTAGCTTCTAGGAGAGGGTCAGCATGGAGGGTTCCTTTTTATCAGAGCAGAAAAAACTTTTGCATATATTTAACTAGCCTCTCTCAAGAATTTTTATCAGCAACACGCTCTAACCAACTGAGCTAACCAGCCACTTTCAAGAAATTTTAGAGAGAAATTTTATTTCTCATTTTTCTAATCTATCATCTATTCTAGGTAATTCTTTCAACTTAACCTTATATGATCAACTTAAATAGACCTTCTTTTCTGTTTTTGGAACATAGGGATTGGTGGTGAATGTTGATATTCTGCTTTGAGAATCATTATCTAGTCACTCTCCAGTTTTCTTTTCTCCAGGCTATATGACTTTATTTTAAAGAGTTTTCACCATAAATTTTATTTTCCTATCTTCCAGTTCTAATCAGTGCTCCCCTCTAACTTATCTCTACAAATTTCAGGTTTAAGTTATGAAGCTGAGGTTTGACCATGGTTCTTATAATAGGATCATTATTTTACTATTTATGGCTATTTTCCTTTGACTTTCTCTCTCTCTTTTTTTTTTTCTTTTTTTGGCCATACAAAACAATTCTCTCTCTCTCTCTTTTTCCCCTGTGCTTTATTTTACAGGTTTATTAGCACCAAGTTTTCCTCTAATCGTGGCATATAGTTAACTTTGTACAAGTCACATCTCCTCTGTGGTAAACAGAACACTGCCTCCTATATTCATGCACCTGTGTGCAATTCTGCCAGATCTGGGCTGGCCACACTTTAGCCAATAGAATTTAGAGAAAGTGACACTGTGCTTGTTCCAGGATTAAGCCTTAAGGAGACCTAGGTTTCTGGGGAAAGCCAGCTGCTGTGTAATATATTTACCCTGAGACTGCCATCTGTGAGCAGTTGTCCAACACATGGCCTCACCATAAGCCCAACCTAGCCACATGGAGAGGCCATGGCAAGGAGAACCAGACTCTGGCCAACAGCCCCAGCTGATCTTCTAACCAACAGCTACACCACCTTGCCTGCCTGTGAGTAAGGCCATCGTGGAAGTAGATTCTCTAGTCCTAGTGGCACTACCCCAGCTGACACCTTGTGGAGCAGTGACAAGCCTTGCCCAAGTTACACAATTGTGAGCAAATAAACCATTTTAAGCCATTTTAAACCATTTTAAATTTATCTGGGGGGCAATTTGTTAAGTAACAAGAGACAATTGAAACATTCTCTCTGGGCAAGACCCTTTGTTTGTTTTGTTTGTTTGACTTGTAATCTGTGAATTAGTTGCACAAGATACTCTGTACATACTATAAATTCTCTATTAGAGTGTGGTATACCTTGTTCTACTGCTCCTCAAGTTCTGCCTATGGCCCTGTGCTGCTCCTCTAGATTCTTACTTGATGTTAATTTGTGACTGGTCTCATTGAATTTTTTTT